>CM064493.1:58395625-58450926 GCA_032716605.1 Paralithodes platypus | reverse complement strand
ATCCACAGACCAAACAGAGATGATGTAAGACTGATGCTTCAAGCTAGCCAAAGGGTCTCCCAAGTAACAATAGACTCTTTAACTTGACAGGCACTAGATGGCCGGCGATCGCCGGGCACGTTGAACTTGAACAAACTAAATGAGTTGAAGATCCTCGAGTCGTTTTTCCCAGTGGGGGTCGTTTTTTGTCCCCACTTAAATTTCCTGTTTTCTCCTCCTCTCGTCCTTTGGCCTGGCTGGATCACAAGGTAATCTGTATTGGATTGGGTGTTTACCCGCACCTGGGCCGCGCCTAGAATCTCTGCTCTAATTCAAAGTCCGGACTGCATCCTGGCGCGACAATTACCAGACCAGTCTGATTACGAGGACTACTCCTGAGCCGGAATCAGACACCCATGGGTGAAACGAGAAAACCTTTCCATAGAGGCGTTTGACCGGGAAATTGACCATAGCGGAAACACTAGGGAGCGCGTCTGACAGTTTTGTGCCGCCAGCTGCCACAAGCTAAGACCGCTCCAGAAAGGATTTTTGTTCAGACTCCACTCGAAACCATTACAATTCCGGGCTTTTCCCGAGCAAAACAAGAGCTAGACGGGTCCGCCGGTGGCGTGGATTCCATCAGCTATGGGGGGTTACTGGTAATTTAGGGGCCACTCAAAGAGTTTTTCCCTTATCTTAGCCATTACTACCTCTCCGGTGATTATACATTGATTTTAAGTCTAGGGGGCTCATATCAAGGGGACACTAACTCTAACATCCGATCGGGGAGCCGGATAGTTGCTGGTTCACCTAGGTCAGAACGATGATGATTTTCTCCCAATTAATTAAATAATAAGTCCACGTTGTGCTGTACTCGTGAACACAACAAGGGCAAGGTCAGGCCCGCGGCAGGGAAGGGGTAACGTTCTTTTCCTTAAGTAGTTTATGTTATTGGATCTTGCACTTCCAGTTTTTCTCTGGACTCCAGGCCGTGAACGCCGAGGCGGATCGGCCCGATCTGGCACAGGTTATCGGTACAAAATTTGTTTGTTGCCTCTCGGCTAGACCGAGAAGACTTTCTTTGTACTTATACATTAGTATTAAGCAGGGGATCTTGTGTTTTAGTCCCCCCTTCATTTTGTTTGTCCCCATAGACCTGACTAGTCGACTTGTGGGTAAGGGTTAGGTTTTTTTGTTTTCTTGTCACCGGTAGCATGAGTAGCTTCCAGGCGCCGGTCGATTTACGAAACTAACAATTTACAAACTAAAGCTCTCCTTAAAATTTTTGTGAGCCCTTAGGCCAGTCTCTTGCGTATGGTTTCGTGTGCCTGCGCACATCCCCCCCCCCCCCGTCACGCAGTATGTCGAATAGACCGAGCAACCAGAAGGGCGGTTATTCATCATCTTCCGCTAGCTTCCAGTTTTTGTTCCATGGCTTCGGCCCCCACATAACACCCGACCATCACAGGGACTCGGTGGGATGGGCCCCTTCTTTATGGTTAGGGTTCTCATTTACAGTTTTCCCTCTTACTAAATTAGCTTCTCAGTTACAGTTTTCTCTTACTAACAAGTAGTCATACAAGGAAGGACGTACTGGTGCCTCTGGTAACCCCTAGCAGGGTAGGAACCGGTCTCAGATCTAATCCGTTCTTCCTGGAAGGGCGGATTTTGTCGGCACAACCCTTCCCTTTTTTCCTGGCATAATTTTCTTGTTCTACAGCCGGCAATCTATTAACTATCCCTTTCGGGAAGTAGAGTGGCGGCGACCACAGAAACCATACACGGAGACCGCAATTCTCTAATGGGTAATTGGTTTTTTTCAGTCATGTTTGATTCAGTCCCAGGATTACTGAGCTGCTCATGCCCCGAGAATTAAAATTGTTTTACCCTTTTTTGAGTCAGATTAATAACATGTAATTAGTAGGCTACACTTCTGTGTCTGAAGTTTTGGTTTACGCCGGAGGAGCTCACCCCCCCCGGCGTGTAATGGCCGGCGATTTGCGGTACATTATCGTGGCATGTAAGCTCCTCCGGCGTATTACCGTGTTTTTTCTAACAAGCACAATATGAAGTTCCTTCTGTACTATTTGATCCATATTTGGAAGTTCAACGAACTACGTTATCTTTTGTATCTGTTTAGCCACTCTCAAGTTTTCAACCCGAGCTGGTTTCTTAGTGAAGAGAGAGTGAACTCTACCCCACCTTGGTAATATTAGCTTCGGTACATTTCCGAACGACCTCGCAGGAGGTTATCCTTCTTTGTCCTCGTAAAAACGTTCTTGAGACACTCTGTGTTCACTAGTTTGTTATTGGGGTAGGTTTTTCACGGCAGTTGGGCTGTTTAGGTTATGTGATAGTTCGACCCATAGTGGGCTAAGAAAAGGGGGTTGGGGGGATGAGGGTATCCCAGTACACCCAAAGGTAAAAGCCCCCCTCGCCGGAATCACACTGCTACGATGGGTAAAAGTCCAGGCGTTGCTTCCGCCGGACAGAAGCCTGAGCATTACTTGTAGTTAAGAGCTAGAATCTCTATATTTTATGTTAAATTGAATCCCTAATTATTTTAAGAGATACATATATATGAGCTCCCTTAAGTTAAGGTGTAAGAGCTAAGTTACGTTTAGAAACAAGCTATGTAAAGCTAGTCAGATTATGTTTTTATGTATAAGTTAAGGTTGGCTATCCGAGAGGCATCGGGATAGCTGATGAGTGTTGAAACTGGTCAAGGGACTCAGTTATTTTTACCAGATGATAAACTATGAATAGTGTAAAATCTGAAAAGAGTGATAGGGAGTTTTGTATTAGCTCCTCTTATCACGATTTCCAACAGTATCTCATGTAAGAGAGCCTGTTTTTCGAAGCAACGCACTGCTCACACTCTTTAATATTTTTTATTTTTCTATATTGTATGCAAACAATAAAATAGCTTTTGGTTATACAAATTCTTGACTATACCTTGCGGGTTTGGAGGTTATAGATATTGATGCGAATGTCCCCCTCCAGTCTTGGGAATTCAGGCAACATCGTCAATGATGGAGGGGCCACTATTAAATTAGAGGTTTGATTCCCGGAGGGAAGTAGAGAAAACCTAATATTTAGTAGGGGCCCCGGAATCATTGATGATGAAGGCCCTCCCAGCCATCCCCTTCCCATTCGCTGATATCTTGAGTATTATCTTGATATATCAGTGAAGGACGAATGGTGCACTTGGCGAGGAGCGGCAAGAAGCCACAAAGCAAGAAATCCACCGAAGTGGGAAGCGTGTTATAACCTGGATTAAGTAATTTAATCTTTTCCTTTTTTCTTCTCTTATTTTTTACGAAAGATTTTCGTAGTGGGTACCCAACCTATGACGATACCATAAGAGAAGTAGCGTTACACTTATGAGGAATGACTCTGTTCTTCCCCTCAGCGGTTGATTCAAACGACTGACGTGGGTGTTGAATGGAGACTATTATACTAATAGGCAACATCGTCAATGATTCCGGGGCCCCTACTAAATATTAGGTTTTCTCTACTTCCCTCCGGGAATCAAACCTATTAATTTTATATATGCTCTTCATTTACTCAGGATCTACTCCAAGATTGCTTCACCTGACAGAATTTGAGTCCAGTTTTAGTCCGCGATATTTAATTTGTGATACTGTTGATAAAGGAACATCATTACAATTAACCGAGAAACCCTCAATGTTTTTCAATTTGCGTTTTGTTTCGTATATAAGATGGCTTCCGTCTTCCCCAGGTGAAGAGATAGTCCCCTAGCCAATCACTACAATATTCTAGTAATATTCTAGTTACTAGTAAGATTCTAATAATACACCAGAGGAATGGAAGAGATAAAAAAACTGTGCTGATCCCCAAAGTGAGTAAACCCAGGGTATATTAATCGAGACCACTTACTCTGACAGATATTCCATATACTGTACCTTATATGACACCTTCAGTAAATTAATGAATGAAAGAGCACCTAAGCTATAGCCTACAGTAATAAGGAAATGTGGAAAACTCGGAGTGGCTTCATAAGTAATGGTAAGATTGAAAACAATCTATTCATATGGATATAAAACTTGGCTTAAACTTAATAAATATAAAAGTAAAATCTTAATATTAAATATGAAAAATATGCCAAATACCATCCGAGAAATCAAAGTAGTTAAACAAATTAAATATTTAGGGTTAAAAGTAAATTATAATAATACATGTGTTAGAGTAGGCCTACAGAAAAATTAAGCTATAGAAACGACAAATAGAATGGCAAATTTAACGTATCCAGTTATATAAAATAAGTTGCAATCCGGAGGGCCTATAGGAAAAAATATATATTGGAAAGGTGTGGTACTTCATCATTCCTGTATGGCTCAAACTGATAGGATTTACAAAAACAGAAATTAACAAATTACAAATACTGAAAATAAAGTATACAGGCAATATAATAGGGGCCTCTAGATTTGCACAGAAGGCGACGTACCCTAAGGGGTGAGATATATATAGGTACCTCAGCAATATGGCGGATAGATAATGGAAGGAAATATAAAATATTTAAACATTTGATAGGGGAGGAGAGTATAATATATAATGATTTGTTGCGAGTAATATAATGATTGTTGCGTAGGTAAACCTTGCAACTATTAAAAATTAGTAAATACAAACAATAATTTATAGATAAATAACTGGGATACAAGACAAAAGAAAGAAGTAGTTTGGAAGTATATAGAAACTTCAAAACCGAAATGTGGGTAGAAGAAATTTATGATAACACACAAACTTCATTGTCTTGATGGTGCAAGTTGATCTGTATGTGACATCCTGGGTTAGAATCCGGGGAGAATCATATGCTTTCAATAATTCAATTTGGGGTGTTATTGGTGTTAACCCTCTCCAACATATGACGCAATTTTGAGCCTATTAGGGATACTTTAAAACCTTTGTTACTATCAGGGGTATTTAGAAACCTTTAGTTTAGTTACTTCAACCTCTGCAGTTGTCTTTGAGTTAGCTGTGGGCAGAAAACTAATTTTGGAGAGGTAATTATAAGAGTGAGAGAACTCTATTTCTTATTGCTAATCTGACAACCTCTGCGTCATATGAATCTGAAGGGGTTAAGAACAATGTTAAAAATAATATATTACAGAAGTCTGACAAACAATGTAGCCTAAATGTGTAATGGTCTACACGTAATTTGGAAGACAAGAGAAAATACAATTAAAAAAGGAACGAGATTAATTAAGAATATATATATATATATATATAATAATAATAATAATATAATAATAATACTTTATTTCAGACTCACACAGTACAGAGGGGACCATACTGTGGTCCATATATACCTTACAGTAACATAAATATATATAATATATATAAGCTATATATATATATATATATATATATATATAGATATATATATATATATAATATAATATATACAGTATATATATCTATGTAAATATATATATATATATATATATATATATATATATATATATATATATATATATATATATATATATATATATATATATATATATACTGTATATATATATATAACTATATACTGTATATGCCACAGGCCGTAGCTCGATTGGTAGAGCGTTCGCCTGCTAACCGTGAGGTTGACGGTTCGAGCCTCGGGCCAGCCAGTGAGTTATTGGCAGATGTCAGTGCTGTTGGTGAACGGTGCGGTCTAGCAATCTGTGGCAACTATTCACTAAGTCCCTGATTCATCAGGGCACCCACCCTAGCCTTGCTATTCAGCAGGGAGTGTATAGCCGCATTTTCCTTTACCATCATTATCTCCGATAGGCTGGAAATTTCACACCCAAATGCCCTGAGGGGTGTCCAATATCAAGCCAACTCAACCCTGCTCTTCCACAGGGTCGAAACTCAACCCGATTCAGACTTAAGGAGCTTGATAACAGTTTTAAGACTTTTTGTATATATCCATATATAAATAATCGATTTGGATGTCATAATTATAAATGTACCTTAAATAGCTATATCCTCAGAATGTCCGAAAGAAGCATCATAATCCTATAGAATGCCGATAACCTACCGGAGTTATATTATATATAATACCCCAAAGTAAGCGATTATATTATATGAATAGTCCTCACATTTTTTTACAAATTCAACTAGATCAAAATAATATCGAAATGATGGATCAAATATTGATCTTGATATGTAAAGCCTGTTGTTTATAAACATTGGAGCACATGGCCGCAGCCGCGGTGCCACTCCATTCGCGCCTAATCACACTTATGTTTCGGTGTATTCTTACTTAAATTTATATCATTTGGGTTGATTAGGCTACACAATACAGTATTACTAAGTAACAGTACATGCATTGTTATGCCCTGCTTTATACAGGATTAACTTGGTATAGGTGAGTTCTGCAAGATTGGGTATATAGGACTTCACGCACAGTACACAATAGAATCAACCGATGGTATAAATAACATCACAGTAATGGTTTATAATGCAGCTTTATTCTCCAAAAACACTAGGTAGAATAATGGTTATATGTGCACTTGAAACAATGGTAAATTGAATAAGTCAGATACGTAGTTTTGGACTTTTTACAATCTCTAGCACTTCTCGCGGATTTGGATGGAGGTTCACTTCCCACTTCCAACGTTCAGGTATTATGCTTCTGATCACCTTATTTGTAAGATATTAGAGTACACGAATCACGCGGGTTAGGTATCTCGCTGTATTAACTCTCTGGCAATATGACTCTCAATCTAGGATGAAGGTATAGGTAATATGGTTATAGCCCAAGAATTAATGTAAAGGGATAACTGTAGCTAGTTGCACTGGTCTAGTATATTTGGCTGTTTAGGTAACACTTTAGGCCGAAAAATATCAGTGAGGGGCGAATCAGGTTTCTGGTGGAGTCACAATCACTTCTTTCAAAATTGCTTTTGCTCGAGCCGTAGTCCTAATGTGGACTAATTTCTTTGGCGAGGTAAAACCTGATGGCAAGAATATTTACGGGAGTCAGTTCGCCTAAACTAAATTTCACTGATATATGTTAATACATACTAGCATAATAAATCACTTTCTTCCTAACATCAGAGAGATTGATACATAAACGCATACACTGGCTGGTTGAGTTAATGGTACCGTAATTTGGTACTTTGCGAGTTAACACTGTGATCGAGTTTTCCTGGTTATCTTGTCTCGATGGTGTCGGGGGTTAACAGCAGCTCCGGGGCCATCCAAGTTGTCCGGGAGTGTAGAGAAGGTTTACAGATGGGCTTTTTGCGTAGCCATGATGACGTCCCAATATGTAGAAGAGGTTCAAGGAATGCGGGCGGCTTTTCGCCTTTTTGTCAACAATGCTGATAAGGCCTACAGTCAATTGTTGCCAAGGAGTTATGCTTGCAGAATCCTCTATTAGGTTGCTCACATAATCCCTTCTAACATAACGATCTCTCTGCCTTAGATCAGTTATGAGTTATGATTATTCATGAACTTAAGTAGTAAAGAGGGCACTACCAGACGTTCAGGAAACAATAAAAAATGGGTGAATCGGTTGTTTACCAATATAATATTACTGCCGGCAGTCCCGAACGCAATAATATATTCATAAAACTTAAATTCACTTCCTCACAGAGTTGCACAGATCACGGAACGCCGAAGTTATCTCGAATCTTGAACACTAGATGACAACACAATGCGGTCAACCGTTGCTTTGAGCTCTAATATTCAACTGCCCGACTGTTGTCTCTGGGTCTTATTTATAGGCAGGTCAAGGAAGCTTCAGGAATGTTCTAGAAGTATTGGATGTCAATGCTATGAAGTAGTTAATTTATTCTGGTGAACTTAGGGGGTTAGGGAGGGTTTTTTAATGTGGCGGTAAGTAACTTGTGATCTGATTTATGATCGTGGATATCTTAACTCTAGTTGTTGTTGTTGTTGTTTTCCCCAAGCTGCCTGGCTGAACAGCCCCAAGGCCCTGAGCAAGGTCTAGGCCCCAACCCAGTGCCCCCCCAGAACCCTCCCCGCGACCACAATAAAGCCTGGGTGACCGAAGCCACTCATGGCGGGAGCTGAGGAGGGTGCAGAAACGCCCGGGTAACCAAAGCCCCACACAGGGCCCTGTGCCCCTCAGCAATTATGAAGAGAAAGTTGAGGGGCAAAGGAAAAATGTGACGCTTTGGCTTCCAATCTTGGTAGATTGGGAGGTCAATCCACGGAAGAGATGCCGTCACTTGAGATCTAGAAAATATATAAGTAAAAGGAACAGTCAGAGTAAGCTATGGATATGGCAGAGATCGCTCAGTTCTCACTCTGATAGGCCAGCCCATCACCACGTAACTCTAGTATGAGGTACTAGTAGAGTTATTTAGGCGGATTTGGTGAAGGTTAATAGGGACTACTTTACTGGCGCACTACGTGAATAGGCTGGGAGGTATTATTCATCAATTCACCTAAATATCCTTCTCTGGTCTAGCTGACATGCTATTCTTAATCTAGGATGGGATAAGGAAGATTTTGGTTTTGGTTAAGGATGGGATAGGATGGTATTTGGATAGGTATTTAGAGAGTTAGTTCATCACCTGTTGGAAATTCACCTGGTGTCTGGCAAAAAAAAAACTCGCCCGCATTTGTTAGGTTAAGTTAATTTAGTTGACAATTGTAGTGATGATGTTAGCAGTAGTGATGATGGTGGTAATATTAGTGATGATGGTAGCCTAGTATTAGTGATGATGGTGACAGTTGTAGTGACGATGATAGTAGTAGTAATAATGGTGGTAATATTAGTGATGATGGTAACCCTTCGCAGAGATGGGTATGACGTTTTGATTTTGGGCGAAATGGTACGTCTATTTTATTAATATATTTTGTTAAATATTGTAATGCCCTCGAAAATGTCCCGCAACCACAATAATCTACTACCCGAGTTGACGTCAGGTATAGCGTAAAATAGTCGTGGATGGTAAGTCCAATAAACTCATCACGTGATAACACCACGAGACTATCACCTGGTTCTTAAAAATCGGACTAAGGTTGCTATACTTTTAGTACGTCCGTGGTAGTACAGTGGGTTAGCGCGCGGGCCTGGTGGTGATGGTGGTGCGTCACTAACCAGGGTTCGAACCCCACGCAAGGCATCTCAAAACCTGTGGGTTTTTAGGAGGGTTAAATTCCCTTCAGAGGTTTGTACCCCACGCCAGGTACCAGGAAAAGGTTGATCCTAAAGTGGGCCTGGGGATATTTCATTCCTATTTAACCTGGAAAAACCTAGCATTTCATTGGTGGCAGCGGTGGGATGCAGCCTAACTAAAAAGGAATGTAGTGTTGTGCCCTCGAAAATGTCCCGCAACCACAATAATGTACTACCCGAGTTGACGTCAGGTATAGCGTAAAATAGTCGTGGATGGTAAGTCCAATAAACTCATCACATGATAACACCACGAGACTATCACCTGGTTCTTAACAATCGGACTAAGGTTGCAATACTTTTAGTACGTCCGTGGTAGTACAGTGGGTTAGCGCGCGGGCCTGGTGGTGATGGTGGTGCGTCACTAACCAGGGTTCGAACCCCACCCAAGGCATCTCAAAAAATGTGGGTTTTTAGGAGGGTTAAATTCCCTTCAGAGGTTTGTACCCCGCGCCAGGTACCAGGAAAGGTTGATCCTAAAGTGGGCCTGGGGATATTTCCATTCCTATTTAACCTGGAAAAAACTAGCATTTCATTGGTGGCAGTAAGGGAACGTGACCTGGTAGCTAGTAGGAGCACCCGTCACGCGAACCCTATACCAAGAGAATTGAGATTGCTAAGGTAAAAAGGCTACAATACCTTACGACCTTACGAGGCTAGGGACTAGCCTAACTAAAAAGGAATGTGGTGTAATGCCCTCGAAAATGTCCCGCAACCACAATAATGTACTACCCGAGTTGACGTCAGGTATAGCGTAAAATAGTCGTGGATGGTAAGTCCAATAAACTCATCACGTGATAACACCACGAGATTATCACCTGGTTCTTAAAAATCGGACTAAGGTTGCTATACTTTTAGTACGTCCGTGGTAGTACAGTGGGTTAGCGCGCCGGCCTGGTGGTGATGGTGGTGCGTCACTAACCAGGGTTCGAACCCCACCCAAGGCATCTCAAAACCTGTTGGTTTTTAGGAGGGTTAAATTCCCTTCAGAGGTTCGTACCCCGCGCCAGGTACCAGGAAAGGTTGATCCTAAAGTGGGCCTGGGGATATTCCATTCCTATTTAACCTGGAAAAACCAATGTTATGCCCTGTTTTTCTACAGGATTAACTTGGGTAATGTGGGCTCTATCTGACTGGGTATATAAGGCTGCATGCACAATACAAGGTATGAGGAATAGAGAACACAAAATAAACACACGGTAACACGACACACGATCACGTTTATTTAAGCATGTGAATAAAGAGCATAGAAATATAGTAATACTCGTACAAAACAAATAATAGAAGGGAACTGCTAGCATTAGTGGATCTGGATGGAGCCTAGTCTCCCACTTTCAACGTTCAGGTATACTCTTCTGATCACGGGTTTAGTTAGCAAGGTTTATTATACTGGAAGACCTCAATGTAGTTATGTATTCAATTTCACTAATTAGATTTCTTACTGGCAGATCGCGTGCCCAAATAGCAGCTCACAGTTAGAATTAGATACGCGTGTAGGTCTGAACACGGAAAATTCTAGTAACCTCAAGGGGGTACTGATCTAAGATTTATATTCTTATGACAGAAATACGTAGAACACAAATCAGTGGGCGAACGTTAGATATCACTAGGGTTTTATATCTGAATAAGGTAATTACGAGAGTCAATGTCGCCTGTTAATTAATGAACACTGATACGCTAAGTACGTCCCAAATGGATGGTTAAATATGAGTTACACTGGGCAAGTTATAGCCACTTCATAGAAAAGTTAATAAGTGAATGTCGAACTGGTACTATAACACTTAGTACTAGTAACGTGAATCTTGAACAGTATTTGTTGGTCTGGTCCTGGTTATCTTGCTTCCGGTGATGTTGGGGGCTAACGACTGGTTCCTCGGCCATCCAGGTGGTCCAAAATGTAGGAAGTTCTCAAGTCGGATCTCTTGACGATCGGTGCTGGCTACACACTTATATACCCACTAATTTGTGTGAAGGTTTTAAGGTGCACGTTGGTACTTGTACATGGACAGCTCTTCTATTTAACTTCTGCCATGGAGTCTGCCGGCTCGGGAATCTCTCAACTCAGGAACAACACAAGGGCAGAGCTAGAGGTTAACTTCAGGGTGGTGACCACTGGTTGGTGTCTAACTTTCAACTGATTTGACTGGGGGCGGGAGCTAGGTTTATTGGCTCGGTTCTGGACCCTGTAGGCAATAGGGATCTCGAGTCTTATGGACTTATTTGAGCTCTCAATAGATATGGGGACTAGGTAAGATGGTGATTACTGTTGTGGCACATGGCTATGGAAGCCTTCATTTTGTGATATAACTGAGCCTTAGTAAAAGGTACTATTTTGGCTATACTGGAAGTAGTTATGGGAGGGAGACTGGATCTACTTTGCGGGGAGGACTGGGACAGCTGTGATAGGGGCGTCTTTCTTATTTTACTCAGTCTTCGTTTTATTGTATAGCTGAGGTGCTAATTTGACTATCTGAGTATGCAAAATAGGTGAATGGGTTATTGTGGGTAAAGAGAGGTGAGTAAGGGGGTTAGACATGCATGGTTAGTTCATTGATAGGAAGAATTCCTAGGCTACCTGGCAATGACCCGGAAGTCAAAACAGGGGTCAGGTATACCTCCGCGGGGGTGGGGGTCTCCCTCCTCGGGTGGGTAAAAAGGGGTAGCCGGGCGCTCTCTCTCGGGGATGGTCGTCCGGCGGCTGTGGCTAGGGGCTTGCCATATCACCAGTGTTTGTCATAACCCTCTGTTTATGAGACAGATGTGGGTGTTTTTAATATCAAAACCGAAGGTGCCTTGGCTAGCTGGTTGTAATCGGTTGGTTGTTAATTTCATGATTTGCTTGATGTGGTGGAGACTGGTTGCTAACTCTGCCACATTTATCTGGAAGTATGGCAATAGAAGTTAGTTCCTGGCAAGGCGGCGAGCCTCGCATCGACGACCATTGGGTGCAGGGTTGTGAATGGGTTGTAAGAGAATAGATGGCATGCAAGGAGTTAGTAAAGTTCTAATGTTGTTCTGGCCTACTAAGTGAAGGCAGGCTGGATAGGAGTATATATATAAAAGGTTGGAGAGCGTTAGCAACGGAAAAATCAAGGATCTTCAAGAGGTATGAGAGAGAGGCTAGGTCGGACAAGAGTCGAGAAGCGCAGGGTATTTTAATGAGAGGGGGGAAGCTCAGGGGGGCTACAGGGAAATTTGACCCTAAGGTCTCTGGGTGTGAGGATGGCATTAGGCTGCAGTTGATATTGGAGTTTTGAAAGGACAGTGAAAGTACTTTAGCCAAATGCTACCGGGGGATGCAAATACAGGGTGGTATATGAGTCTGGAAAAGATAGAATCATGTGGACTGTGGGGCGGTGGGGGAGAAGGAGGTTAACTGGAGGTGTGTGCTTGACTGTGGATAAAGTAGGGAAAAACATGGTCTATCATTACACGTCAATACGAGGGGTTATGGACCTAGTATTTGACACAATTTCTTGTACGTCTAGGTGTCCCTGGGAACTGCGTTTTCTATGAAATATAGACCAAAGAAAGCGGCAGTTCGTAGGGGTACTTCGTTATTGTTTCGGAATACTATGATAGATACTGGTAACAAAGGTTATCTATACAATCTCTGGTTGGGGTAAGAATTGTAGTTACAGCATGGTGGCTAACACCTGTATTCATGGCTTGTCTAAGTCTTATGGGGCAATGGTTCTATATCCTGGTGTACCCGTGGGTATCTTAATTTCTTATGAGTTTGGACATGTGGTTTTTAACATCTACTTCTCGGATGTAAGAACATACATAGATATGTGGCTGTCGGATTTGTTGGCATTGGCTCAACTTCGGGACAGGGCATGGGTGTTTTTAATATGAATGTATATTCTTGTTCATCATCGTGTAGGTAGAATCGGGCGGGTAAGAGGTGTAGGACACGAAGTAAAATGGCGTAGTGTGGACTGTGGATACGAAGGAGTTAAGTGGAAGATGTATGACAATTGTGGAAAAGTAAATGGAAAAAGGTGAACACAAGGGCGGATAAAGATACTTAACCTAGGATTGAATACATAGATTTTATGGGCGATGAGTCTTCAGAAACTTAGTCTGGCAAGACAAGATATGTTAGGGAATGTTAATATTAATACTTAAACTAAGGATTGAATACATAGATTTATGAGGGCGATGGGTCTTCAGAAACTTAGTCTGGCAAGACAAGATATGTTAGGGAATGTTAATATTAATACTTAAACTAAGGATTGAATACATAGATTTATGGGGGCGATGGGTCTACAGAAACTTAGTCTGGCAAGACAAGATATGTTAGGGAATGTTAATATTAATACGTAACCTAAGGATTGAATACATCGATGAACGACGACATTATAGTCGTCGTCCTAATAAGGTGATGAACCCTGGTTGATCTGCTCGTGGCACAATACGACACAAGGACAGTGCCGCTATGTTGTATCAATACTGGTGGCAGTTAATATTATAGAGACACTTAGTTACTAGAGGAACAATGCAAGGGGGCGACTGAGCACGGGTTACATATATCTATACTCGTCATGGGAATTGATATACGAGGTCTAGGGACAGGCGTGGGTGTTTTAACTTCTAAGATATATAACATCTACTTCTCGGATGCAAGAACATACATAGATATATGGCTGTCTGATTGGTTGGCATTGGCTCAACCTAGGGACAGGGCATGGGTGTTTTTAATATGAATGTATATTCCTGTTCATCATCATTGTAGTTAGAAGTGTAGGACACGAGGGGGTAGTGTACGTGAGGCGTGGAAAATGGTCAGTTTAGAAGGGGTAGGTAGGTGCGGCCTGGAGCTGCTTAGCCCTACGGGCTTGGGCCTGTCTGAATTGGCTGGCTCGGTCAGCTGGTCCTTTCGTTCTGTGGACCTTTCTTTCGGGTGTTTCTGTGTGGTGTTCGCTCGTGGCTTCTGTGGTGGGCTTCTCGTTCTGGGGCATTTTACTTCCCTCTCCTTCATTATAGGCTCGTCCCCGAGCCTCAAGGATGAAGTAAAAAGAAGCATAGTTATGGTGGGTCATTTTGAGGGTATTTAGAAGTTTCCACCAAGCAAGAGAGCGACGGTCAGGTTTCTTTTGTAGGTCAATGTATACCTGTAAGAATGTGTCCTCTGTGTTGTGACGGGCGGTTGCCCGGGCTTGATGTGGGCGTTGTAGATGTAAGTGTCCAGTGGGGGTTTTTACTTTAACCTTTCGTATGAATGGTTTGTAGCTTTCCCCCGCGGGGGTCGGAGTGAGGTGTGTGGGACTGACAGGAGGTCTGTTTATTGTGGTGAATGGGTTACTAACCGACGGGGGATTAACGCATGACAACAGAGCTGGGGATGAAGGGGGAACATGAGTCTGGATTTTTGGGGGTTTTCTTGGGCGGTGTTGTAGGCTGGAAAAATCTAGTGAGGCAATGCGCAAGATAGGTTTAGGTAAGGTGGGTGAAGGAGGTGTGTGAGAAGGAAGGGGTGTATGTGTTGTGTGGCTTGGGTCTTTAGTGTCGGAACGGGTTTTTTTGATCTCACCGTCTTTAAATCTGATTGGTCTGTTGATTATTCTACCTCGGGCAGTTCTGGTGGGAAGGTAGAAGTTTGTCGTGGGACTTGAATCGTTCAACGATGTTTTATATTGAGGGGAGGAACGTTTTACAGGTGAAGGGCATGTATTGGGGGCCAGGTCGAGGGTTATTTGAGAGGTAGATGTGTGTGGAGGATTTTGTTGGGTGAGGGTGGTAGGTGAATTGGAAGAGGGTTTGGTGGGAGTATGTGTGGGGGTTCTCTCAGGGGTGACTTTGGGGGGTTGGTTGGTTGGGGGTTCGGTGAGATGAGGAGGTTGGTCGATGTGTGGGTGGGGTGGTGGGGATCGTGGAGGGGAAAGGGGCGGATGCGGGGGGGGGCTAGACGGGTGGGTAGGGAGTGTAGATTTAAGTTGGGGGGTTGGGGGTAGGGACGTGTGTGGGGTGTGTCGTTTGGTGAGGTTGGTGATTTGCTGGTGGTGGAAGTAGGCGGTTTTATGGGTGTTTGATGGGGGTTGAGAGGGGATGAGGTTGAAGAGGAAGGTATTGTTTTGTTGCGGGGGTGGGGTTGTTACTTCTGGACTATAGTTAGAGGGTTTATGGTGTTTAGTGGTGATTATTCGTCTTCTTTCCCTTTGTGGAGGAGAAGTCGACGAAGAAGAAGAGGAGGAGGGTAGTGGTCTGGCAGCCCTACGGAATTTGGTTAGCAGGGTGTGTTTCCTGGAGGTTTTAAAAAGTTTTTGTCGTGGGCGTAGGTTGTAGCGTGAGGTTACTGAGGTAGATTGTGTGGTGTGTTTGGGTGTGTACTTGGTTTTGGGTGGGTGTGTGGTTTTTGTTAGTGTGGTGCCTGGGGAAGGTATGTCAGGGCTAGACGGCAGAGTTTCTGTTGTGGTCGGGGTTGTGGGGGGAGGCTTTCGTATTTGGATAAGCAGGGGAGGTACTTGATTATCAGAAGTGAACGAAGGTGTCATGGTGGAGGAGGGTGTGATAGTGGGGGCTTGGGGTTTGTGGAGGTTAGTTTGGGGGGTATGTTGAGGAATTATCTGTCTGTTCGGTGTCGGAGGGCTTAGGTCCTTAGGGGTTTGTGTGGGGATTTTCATAGCTAGAGTGTACGGTTTAGTAGGGGTGTTTAATTCTGGTTCAGCCGTGTGGGGTGGGGTATTGTCTTGTGGTTGGAGTGGTTTAAACGCTCGGACGAATCTAGTTCGGAACGTGCGAGTCACGCCGTGATAGTCGATGGTGACTTGATAGGCGTTTGGGACTTGTGTGATGGTGTAGGGCCTGACATAGCGAGGGCCTAACTTGATGGTGATAGGGAGGTTGGCTACCATTACGGTATCATGGATGGCGAAAGGGTTTTTGTCATTGGTGTTATCAGTTTTGGTGTCCTGACAGGTTTGGGCGGTATGGAGGGTGTTTTGCAGATGTTGCAATGGGTCAATTGTGGAGGTGGTGGAGGGAAGGTGAGCGTGGTGGTGGAACGGCAGTAACAGGAGGGGTACGCCGTAAACACGTTCATGAGGGGATATGCCGTCTTCTCGGGGACAGGTGTTCATGCCCCATTGTATCATTTTTAGTTGTGATGGCCAGTCTGAGGTGTTAAGAGCAATAATTTTTGTTCGCAACTGATTGTTGACGGTGCGATGGCTGCGTTTGCATATAGCATTTCCTTGAGGCCAGTATGGGGATGAGTGTTTAATTTTAATACCACATTGTTGGGTGAACTGTTGCAAAACGTGTCCACTAAACTCGGGGGCATTGTCGGATAGAAGAGCAAGGGGCAGACCGAATATAGGGAATACTTCTGTGGCAAGCAGTGTGGCGACTGTGGTGGCTGTGTGGTCTTTAGCTGGGCAGGATATTAAAAATTTTGAATAGACGTCCACAAATGTGACGATATAGCGCTTGCCAGCGTAAGGAGGAAACGGGCCCATGATGTCGAGGGATAGGACTTGGAACGGTTTGGTAGCCGACAAGGTACCAGCTGGGCCTGGGGTGCGTGATCTATCCTTTCCCAATAAACACGGTTTGCAGGATTCTGTCACTCGCTGTGCAATTTTGGAGGGGTTGGGGGTCCAGTATTGGTCTGTGAAGATCTTTAACATCTTCTTTTGTCCAAGGTGTATGCCGTTTCCCTCGTGGATGGCAATCATGTAGTCATGGGCAATGGTGGGGTCCAAGATTATGTGACCAGTGTCTGTGGCAAGTTGATCTCCCCAGCGTGTCAGTCCCCTGAAGACATTTAACGGTATCCAGGGGGGTCTGATTCTTGCTTCCCAAGATTGAATTAGGGAGGGGGCTGAGGGGGCATTATGTCGGGGGGTGGGGGTAGATAGCAACTCAGTGTTTTGTAAGGCGGCTAGGTTGGTGGGGGGGTCTTTTGGTACTGGCAAACGTGACAGGGCGTCTGCATTGGTATGGAGTTTGCCTGGACGATATTGTATGGTAAAGTCATAGTCCTCTAGTTTCTCCCTCCAACGTACCAAAATAGCTGAGTTGGTTTCGCACCTACGCAGCCATTGTAAAGATTGATGGTCGGTGATTATGTCGAGTTTTGCGCCCAACACAAATGACCGGAAATGGCTGAGTGCCCAAATGATCCCTAAGCACTCTCTCTTGGTGGCTGCATAATTCTGCTGTGTTTGGTTGAGGGTGGAGCTGGCATACGCTATCACATGTTCCTCTCTGTCTCTGACTTGAGCTAAAACTGCACCAATGGCGTACAGAGATACGTCGGTATAAAGACGGAAAGGTTTTTCGTAGTCAGGGAAAGCGACAATAGGGGCTTGGATTAACTTTTGCTTCAAAGTGTTAAACGCGAGGTCTCTTTCAGGTGTCCAGGTGAACGGGGTGTCTTTGTGGGTGAGTTGGTGGAGGGGTCTGGCTATGGTGGCAAAGTTGGGAACGAAACGTCTGTAGTATGTGGCTAAACCTAGAAACGAACGTACTCCTTTAACAGTGGTGGGTGGGGGTTGGTTTTGTATGGCTTGAAGTTTCTTTGGGTCTGGCGCAATACCATGTTCAGATATCACGTGTCCGAGGAAATCTACCTTATTTCGGGCAATCTCGCACTTTGAGGGTTTTAATTTCAACCCGGCGGCTCGGATTCTTTGAAGGACTTGTCTCAACCTGAGGAGGTGTTCTTCCCAGGTTGGTGAGTACACAATAATATCGTCCAGATAGGCTAGGCAGGTTTCCCAGGTTAGGCCATGTAATACCGCTTCCATCAAACGGGAGAAAGTGGCGGGTCCGTTACAGAGGCCAAAAGGTAGGACGTTAAATTCATAGTGATGGCCACCACTAGTGGAAAATGCTGTTTTCTTTTGGTCCTCGGCCTTGATAGGCACCTGCCAATACCCTGCTTGCAAGTCGAGGGTAGTGAACCATTTGGATCCGTGTAGGGAGTCAAGGGAATCGTCTATTCGGGGTAAGGGCGTAGCATCTTTAATGGTTACGTCATTTAACCTCCTGTAATCGACGCAAAAACGGGTTGTCCCATCTTTCTTTTTGACTAGGACAACAGGGGAAGACCAGGGACTAATGGACGGGGTGGCAATCCCGGCCTCTAACATTTCCTGGACTTGGCGTTCCTCTTCCTGACGTTGTATGGGGTTCTTTCTACGGGATGGTTGTCATATGGGGGGGCCTGTGGTGTTAATGATGTGTTGTTCTACATCAGTCTGTCCGATTTTGGTGGGTTGTTGGGCAAACACGTCGCTGAATTCCAGCAGTAGGTCGTACATGCCGTTCTTTTGGTGGTCAGATAATGTCTCAGGGAGAGGGGCAATTGGAGGCTGGTAGGGGTGTCGTTAAAATCTATGGGGAGGTCATCGAAAGTTTCGAGGTCTCCTATAATGAGATCTTTTGGTAATGTCAGGGATTCCTCTGAGATATTTGCCACGAGAATGTGGTTGATGCGAGCGGAAATGATGGCGGGTTGTAAGAGGCAACGATGGGGGTTGGGGGACGTGGTAGTGGGGGAAAATATCATGTGAGTTTGGGGTATGGGCCGCAGGTTCACACATTTATTATGGTTGGGGGGAATTTGGCATTTATCCTGAACTACAGCTGGGCTAATGATGGTGGGGGATTGACTGGCGAGCAGGTGCTTGGTACTTATCAGGGGGGCAAGGTCACTTTGTTGGGGTTCACGCGTGAGGGGGGATTAACGGCGCGTGTGGGAGGATCAGTGGGGCGCGGTGTGAGGGGGTTAGAAAACGGGATTTGTTGGAGGGACTGCGGAGGGTGGGTGGGGGAAGCGTGAGGTATAGAAGATGGGTTATTGGTGGAGGACTGATGTAAGGATTTGTGGTTATTAGAAGGACGAAGTTGGGGAGCGTTGTCGGTGGCAGTGACGGTTTGTTTGGAGTTTATATGGATTTGGTGGTTTTGTTTGTCATGAGAGGGCGAGTCACGTGTGGGGTTGGGAAGTTTTCTAGGGATGTGAATTGTGTGGGGGTGGAAGGGAGCTACTGACGGAAAACTGTCACAAGGGGGATTGGGGTGGGTGTGGAATAGCTGGGCATTTTTGGGGGCATGGTGGGAACATGGTTGTGTCCCTCGGTCGGCACGCGTGAGGGGGGGATTAACGGCGCGTGCGGGCGGTTCAGAGTGGTGAGAGGTGAGCGAGTTAGAAAACGGGATTTGTTGGGGGGACTGTGTAGGGTTGGTGGGGAAAAAATTAGGTGTAGAACATGGGTTATTGGTGGAGGACTGGTGTATTGATTTGAGGTTGTTAATAGGACGAACGTGGGGAACTTTCTTGGTGGCAGTCAAAGTCTGGTTCAAAGTGATAGGGGGTGGGTGGGTTTGTTTGTCATGAGAGGGGTGAGTCAAGTGTGGGGTTGTGAATTTTTTTAGGGGTGTGAATTGTGTTGGGGGGCAAGGGAGCTACTGACGGAAAATTGTCACAAGGGAATTGTTGGGGGTTATGGGATAGCTGAACATTTCTGGGGGCATGGGGGAAACATTGTTGGGTACATTGATCGGCATTTTCCCTGGAAATATGTGTACATAAACATTTGATGGAATTATGGTTACATATATTAGAGTCTGTCCTGAAAACATGGGAGGATTTATCCGGGACAGAATTACGAGAATGGAGGGGATTACCGAGAGGGAGCTGCTTGGACTTGTCTTCTTTCGTTTGTTGAGGCCTTTGGTTACTGAATGAGGTGAGATTTTGAGGGGACTCAGGGCAAGGGGGGGGTTTTGGAGTCACCTTAGTGCTAGCTGCAATTTGGTAACCCTGACTCAGGGTTTGTTGAGGGGGAAGGTGGTTTTTTTTTTTATGAATGGGTTTCTGCGTGATGGGTTTGTCAGAGGCTTTGGGTTGGAATTTTTTGAATGATATCAGCCTTTGGCCGCAGTCGACCTGGGCCTGGAGTTTTTGAAGGAGGTCAAGTCCAAGGAAACCATCGTAATGTTTACAGTTGGAGGAAAATACTGTGAATGTGTGATTACAACGAGCATGGGGGGCAGGAGTCGTTACTGATAGGGGCAAAGTCTTTCCTATGAGATTTAAGTAAGTATCAGCAGCTGAGATTAGTTCTGCTTTGGTGGTTAACAACGGGCCAAATAGTCGGTGGTGTAGATCATAGTAATTTTTGAACAAACATGACTTGGCAGCTCCTGTGTCGATTAACAAGCGGACAGGAATGTCCTTGATTTTGGCCATGTAATAAATAGGGGCAGTGCGGTCAGTTATGGCGTCCCCCGCCGAGGCCATCTTGGGCGGGGCGTACTTTAAAAATCCTGGGAATCGGTATCTACCTCCTCCAGGGTTTCCTCGGTATCCTCTGAGGTCATGTTAGGGGCTATTTCTCCAGTGTGTCTTTCTTCCATCTCTTCCTCTTGTCCCAACTCCTCTTCATTTACAGAAATGCGAGGAGTAAAGGGGCGAGGTTTGGCAGAGTCACGAATTTGATGGAAAGCACACTGAGCATTACAGGCAGGGAAATCATAGGGGTTGATAATTACTAAGGTAAGGTTTTTACTTTGGTAGGTGTTGTAGTTCCTGTTCCGGTTGAAGATTCTGCGTGGCTGGGTAGGATGGAACCGGGGTCTACTGGGTTGGGGCTTTCCGGAAGGGTAGGTGGGTCTGTTGTGGAAGGATGAGGCTGGATAGGCATTCTTGGAGTTTTGGTGGTCGGGTTGCTGCGGGTGCGTGGGAACCTCTTGATTGCAGCGATTTGGGTGGGTGCTTCTGTGCGCACGGCCAAAATACGTCAGATCGTGTTGAGATCTTTTTGGTATCCGACGAAATCGTGCACACGGAAATGGTCTTTTACTGCTGAGGGCAATATAGACACAAGGTTGACCAGAATTTGCTGTTCTTGTTGGATTCTGGTCAACGTGGCGAAAGAAACTTTTATGTGTTGGGCAATCTTATTCACTGTGGCATCTAAATCGCCTTCGAATTTAGTGTCTTGGATACGGGTGTGGGCCACGAAAACGCCCAACGAAGGCTTAATGGCTTCTATCACTATTGGGCGAAATTCGTCCCAGGTGAGAGCAGGGTGCACTTGATAGGCAACCAGGGAAACGGCTTTTCCCAGGTGCGTTAATGTTACGGCTATTTTTTCTGCGTCCGTGGTATAAACTAGGTCAAGTATGGGTTTCACTATGTCCATGAATGTTTCGATCTCATAAGTTTCTCCATGGGGGAGGGGAATATGAGAACGGTGCGCCATGATGTTATCGTTTTCTGGCTGTTCCAAACTTGCAATGTAATGCAACCTTTTATCCGAATCAAGAACCACCGCTGCCGCCAATGTTATGCCCTGTTTTTCTACAGGATTAACTTGGGTAATGTGGGCTCTATCTGACTGGGTATATAAGGCTGCATGCACAATACAAGGTATGAGGAATAGAGAACACAAAATAAACACACGGTAACACGACACATGATCACGTTTATTTAAGCATGTGAATAAAGAGCATAGAAATTTAGTAATACTCGTACAAAACAAATAATAGAAGGGAACTGCTAGCATTAGTGGATCTGGATGGAGCCTAGTCTCCCACTTCCAACGTTCAGGTATACTCTTCTGATCACGGGTTTAGTTAGCAAGGTTTATTATACTGGAAGACCTCAATGTAGTTATGTATTCAATTTCACTAATTAGATTTCTTACTGGCAGGTCGCGTGCCCAAATAGAAGCTCACAGTTAGAATTAGATACGCGTCTAGGTCTGAACACGGAAAATTCTAGTAACCTCAAGGGGGTACTGATCAAAGATTTATATTCTTATGACAGAAATACGTAAACCACAAATCAGTGGGCGAACGTTAGATATCACTAGGGTTTTATATCTGAATAAGGTAGTTACGAGAGTCAATGTTGCCTGTTAATTAATGAACACTGATACGCTTAGTATGTCCCAAATGGAATGGTTAAATATGAGTTACACTGGGTAAGTTATAGCCACTTCATAGAAAAGTTAATAAGTGAATGTCGAACTGGTACTATAACACTTAGTATAGTGACGTGATTCTTGAACAGTATTTGTTGGTCTGGTCCTGGTTATCTTGCTTCCGGTGATGTTGGGGGCTAACGACTGGTTCCTCGGCCGTCCAGGTGGTCCAAAATGTAGGAAGTTCTCAAGTCGGATCTCTTGACGATCGGTGCTGGCTACACACTTATATACCCACTAATTTGTGTGAAGGTTATAAGGTGCACGTTGGTACTTGTACATGGACAGCTCTTCTATTTAACTTCTGCCATGGAGTCTGCCGGCTTGGGAATCTCTCAACTCAGGAACAACACAAGGGCAGAGCTAGAGGTTAACTTCAGGGTGGTGACCACTGGTTAGTGTCTAACTTTCAACTGATTTGACTGGGGGCGGGAGCTAGGTTTATAGGCTCGGTTCTGGACCCTGTAGGCAATAGGGACTCGAGTCTTATGGACTTATTTGAGCTCTCAATAGATATGGGGACTAGGTAAGATGGTGATTACTGTTGTGGCACATGGCTATGGAAGCCTTCATTTTGATATAACTGAGCCTTAGTAAAAGGTACTATTTTGGCTATACTGGAAGTAGTTATGGGAGGGAGACTGGATCTACTTTGCGGGGAGGACTGGGACAGCTGTGATAGGGGCGTCTTTCTTATTGTACTCAGTCTTCGTTTTATTGTATAGCTGAGGTGCTAATTTGACTATCCGAGTATGCAAAATAGGTGAATGGGTTATTGTGGGTAAAGAGAGGTGAGTAAGGGGGTTAGACATGCATGGTTAGTTCATTGATAGGAAGAATTCCTAGGCTACCTGGCAATGACCCGGAAGTCAAAACAGGGGTCAGGTATACCTCCGCGGGGTGGGGGTCTCCCTCCTCGGGTGGGTAAAAAGGGGTAGCCGGGCGCTCTCTCTCGGGGATGGTCGTCCGGCGGCTGTGGCTAGGGGCTTGCCATATCACCAGTGTTTGTCATAACCCTCTGTTTATGAGACAGATGTGGGTGTTTTAATATCAAAACCGAAGGTGCCTTGGCTAGCTGGTTGTAATCGGTTGGTTGTTAATTTCATGGTTTGCTTGATGTGGTGGAGACTGGTTGCTAACTCTGCCACATTTATCTGGAAGTATGGCAATAGAAGTTAGTTACTGGCGAGGCGGCGAGCCTCGCACCGACGACCATTGGGTGCAGGGTTGTGAATGGATTGTAAGAGAATAGATGGCATGCAAGGGGTTAGTAAAGTTCTAATGTTGTTCTGGCCTACTAAGTGAAGGCAGGCTGGATAGGAGTATATATATAGTAGGGGAGGTGTGGTGGAGTGGTCTTGCCACTGGCCTAGTAATCCAAAGGTCCCGGGTTCAAATCTCGATGTATCAATGGGAAGATATTATTGGGATGGAATTTGTGCTGTACCTGGTATCAGTGCATTACCACAAGCCCACCGAAACGTCAATAAAATACCCTCATTGTTCCCTGATTAAATAGCACTGTATGAATATTCCCATATCAAATATGCTATAGGGGTGCAATGCCTGGTGAGTTATCTGCTCAACAGTGGCGTTGTGTGTGTGTAAGTGTGAGAGTCCGAGTGTAGGGTGAGATAGTGAAGCACGGGAACGAGGTGGCTTCAGAGATGGGGTCGTTTCGGGCCATGAGTGAGCACCGTGCCTCATGTGAAGGCAAGATGGCAGGTGCTCGTTGTACTCTACGTGCTTCACATGTCTCACTCCCTAGACTGGAACAAGACCTCACAGGCTTCACTGTTCATTGTAAAGCGGTGAATGTTAAGGCTCTCAGCCTATGCCCGAGAGGAAGTAAGTTGGAATATAGAAAAAAAAAAAAAAAAAAAAAAAAAATAAAAGGTTGGGGAGAGGTAGCAAACGAGAAAACAAGGATCTTCAAGAGGTATGAGAGAGAGGCTAGGTCGGACAAGAGTCGAGAAGCGCGGGGTATTTTAATGAGAGGGGGGGAAGCTCAGGGGGGGCTACAGGGAAATTTGACCTTAAGGTCTCTGGGCGTGAGGATGGCATTAGGCTGCAGTTGATATTGGAGTTTTGAAAGGACAGTGAAAGTACGTTAGCCAAATGCTACCGGGGGATGCAAATACGGGGTGGTATATGAGTCTGGAAAAGATAGAATCATGTGGACTGTGGGGCGGTGGGGGAGAAGGAGGTTAACTGGAGGTGTGTGCTTGACTGTGGATAAAGTAGGGAAAAACATGGTGTATCATTACTCGTCAATACGAGGGGTTATGGACCTAGTATTTGACATGATTTCTTGTACGTCTAGGTGTAAAGTCAGTGAAAATAGGCTAGCCTAAACAGACCTCGGATGCGGAAATACCCTGAGCCGAACAGGCCAAGTGGGATATCTCTATTGGTCTAACTGGTAAGGTGCCTGCCTCACACCCAAGGGTCGAGAGTTCGTGCCCCCACCAGGGCATGATATTTTCGTGAGGCTATTTCCGCATTTAACGAAGTTTAGGTGTGCTGGTTAAATTGTTCAGATGGTTGAGAGTAAGATCGGAGCTCCATAAATCCTCTTTCGGGTAAGGTGTAAAAACCGATCCCCACAGGGCAAGGAAGAGGATAGGAGAGCAGGGAGTGTTGTGACTCGATTGGGTTGGGTTGTGGAGTTGCCAGCCGCCCAAGCGAGTTGCCAACTGGGCAGTTTGTAGGTGCATGTAGCATCGCTCAGTGAAGTTGACTCACCATTCCCGTTCATCTCTCTAACGGACTCTCGGTCGATTCGGCTCAAGCTTGTTCCTCTCTGTTCGGAGCTTTCGCTTCCCGGAAAGTCAGTGAAAATAGGCTAGCCTAAACAGACCTCGGATGCGGAAATACCCTGAGCCGAACAGGCCAAGTGGGATATCTCTATTGGTCTAACTGGTAAGGTGCCTGCCTCACACCCAAGGGTCGAGAGTTCGTGCCCCCACCAGGGCATGATATTTTCGTGAGGCTATTTCCGCATTTAACGAACTTTAGGTGTGCTGGTTAAATTGTTCAGATGGTTGAAAGTAAGATCGGAGCTCCATAAATCCTCTTTCGGGTAAGGTGTAAAAACCGATCCCCACATAGGTGTCCCTGGGAACTGCGTTTTCTATGAAATATAGACCAAAGAAAGCGGCAGTTCGTAGGGGTACTTCGTTATTGTTTCGGAATACTATGATAGATACTGATAACAAAGGTTATCTATACAATCTCTGGTTGGGGTAAGAATTGGAGTTACAGTATGGTGGCTAACACCTGTATTCATGGCTTGTCTAAGTCTTATGGGGGCAATGGTTCTATATCCTGGTGTACCCGTGGGTATCTTAATTTCTTATGAGTTTGGACATGTGGTTTTTAACATCTACTTCTCGGATGTAAGAACATACTATAGGTTTGACTCCTGTAAGGAGATAAAGAAAACCTAATATTTAGTAGTGGCCCCGTAATCATTGACGAACATGCCTATTACATAAGGCATCCTCTTCAAACACTAATCCGCCGTAGTTTGAATCTACCGTGCAGAGCATTTAAAAACTGAGGAGCCTTCATCATGAGCGCACGCGACCTCACTCATGGCTTCAGTCATTATGAATTGGGTTCTCACTACGAAAAAACTTCGTAAAAAATAAAAACAAAAAGAAAATAAGAATAACTATCCAATAAGCTTTCCATCATATCGTGGATGTACTTGTGTGGATTTCTGACCAGACGCTGAATCAGGCGTCATTCCTCCTTCACTGACATATCAAGTAAACCAAAATCCTTAATACATCAACGAATGGGAAGGGGACGGTCGGGAGGGCCCCAGTCGTCAATGATTACGGGGCCACCTCTAAATATTAGGTTTTCTTTATCTCCTTACAGGAGTCAAACCTATAATTTATTAGTGGCCCCTCCATCATTGACGAACATGCCTGATATCTAAGACTGGAGGGGGACATTCGTAATCATATCATAACTCTAGAAAAGCAGATAATAAAAACAACCACATAGTATTCTTACTTTTGAAAAATGTATTTAATACGGCGTAGGCCGGAAATATACAAGAAAAAGGGGTTCAGGCAGGTGCGTGCTTCAAAGAAGCCTGCCCGACAAAATAGGTAACCCTGAAGATTCTGAACACAGATCTGTAGTTACAAAAGGCACCCCACTCAACGAGTGGTGACAAAAATAATAAGTTATAAGTTTATATGTGCACATCATAAACCCCAAAATACATGTGGAGATCAATTGCTAATGAACTCCATTGAACTAATGTTACATTGCTTTCGCAGCTAAAACTACTATAACAACACCGTTGTTTTGTACTAAACTTTGTACTAGCACAAATTCTCGCAGAGAAATTTTCATATCACATTTTAACCTTAAATTGTATCACAGCTCTCATACTCCGGCGGGGTCTAGGGTGTCCTATGTCAACTGACTGCCCCCCCCCCCCCCCCCCTTCCTTGAAAATAAACATAAGTGACTGCAGGGCCACCTAGACCCTCTGCCTTAAAGCTATACATGGTAAGGAAGGTTTGTCTAGAGCAACTGACAAGTATCTAGAGAGAAACGTATGATTAGACGCCCACAACTGTGTGGACGCAATATCTTCAACTGAAAAGTTTTTCAGGAAACGTAAAGAGGCCGCCCACTTGCGTAAATCGTGGGCCCTACCCACAACGCCGGGATTACTCTCTTTAATGACTTCTACCAGAAGAGAGGCTAATCGCCGTTTAAGTAAGCGTTTACCCGTACTCGCTACCCATAAAGCACCTTGGGGGTTATGAGGAGCTATTCTCAAATATTTGGTTAGAGCTTGCACTGGACATAAATTATGATGCACCTTTCCCCTTTTTAACGCCGGCACCGTGAA
The DNA here is from genome assembly GCA_032716605.1 of Paralithodes platypus. Classification (NCBI taxonomy): domain Eukaryota; kingdom Metazoa; phylum Arthropoda; class Malacostraca; order Decapoda; family Lithodidae; genus Paralithodes; species Paralithodes platypus. Next base: position 58,423,958 of record CM064493.1, on the reverse strand, counting down.
CTCAGAAAACACGTGTGCACTATGCTCATTCTTGGCTACAAACGCCGGGGAGGGTGCAATGGAAATTGAATCATTAAGTCTACCAAACCTAAGACAATTAGGTGTGTTGCTCATCGCCGCCAGCTCAGACACTCTGTTTCCGGTGGCCAAAGCCAAAAGGAAAACTGCCTTCTTTAAGATTAAAGCAAAGTCTGCAGTATTTTGATACAGACGAGAATGAAGTAAAGACAAAGCTTTGTCCAGAGACCAAGTAGGCATGAGCTGACGGGGAGGTGGGCGGAGTTTAAAACACGCTCTCATAAATCCTGTTTCCTCCGCCACCGGTATGGATAGACCTGTAAGGTCGAAAAAGGGCACTCTAATCGCAGTTAAGTGATTCTTCAAAGTAACCACAGATAAACGTTTCTGCTCAAACAGATAGTTCAAGTAATTAAAAACCAATGCCACTGAGGGTACAGTTTGTTCCGTTCTAACAATCCAAGAAGTAAAAGCTTTCCAATGAGATTGATATTGTCGCTTAGTAGACTGAGTATATTGATTGAGCAATTTATTGGTCACATCCCTACCGTATGGTGCTAGCCACTTGGCCTCCTGAATGTCCATAATGCAAAAGTCAGCGAGGTCTCTAGGTTGCCAATCGTGTCTAAGTGGAAGTACCCGACCGGGAGCGATACCGGGTCCGGGCACCACATTATTAACTGCTGGTACCACACCTGCGCCGGCCACAGAGGCGCGATTAGCGAGACTAAGCCTCAATAAACTCGTAGTTTGTTCACTACGTGGCACATTAGTGACGCATCTGGCGGCGGAAACAGATAGATGGAGCTCCATCTGTTCCAGTCTGTCACTAGGGCGTCTGGCCCCCCTGCCGGCGTTATCGCCCGGCGGGTGAGGTATAGAGGGAGCTTGTGAGTCTCCTCGGACGCAAAAAGATCCACTTGTGGATGGGAGAGCTCCGCAATCATTAGGTCGAAAATGGGTTGCTTGAGCTCCCATTCTACTGTCGTGCTCTGTCTCCGGGACAGAGCGTCTGCCCAGACGTTCGCTACGCCTGGGAGATAAGATGCGTGAAGATAAATATCTAGACTGGTGGCTAGAACAAAAATCTCTTCCGACACGAGTAGCAACTTCCTTGACCTCGTTGACCCTTGTTTCTGAATACAGTGAACTGCATTCAGATTGTCCATTCTGAAGGCCACTGACTTGCCCCGTAACGCCGGGCCGTGAGCCTGAAGGAAATACAAGGGGACTAGTAACTCTTTGACATTTATGTGAGAGATTTCTAAGTGGGACCAAAGTCCCTGACCCTGGTGCCCCTGATTTGACTGAAATCCCCACCCTATGGTGCCTGACGCATCTGTGTCTACCCCTACCGTTGGAGGAGGAGAGGTCCATGACATGATTGAGTGCAATGTTTCCCTCTTCGCCCAGACCGCTAGTAAGGTGTGGATTAATTTTGGTATGGGCCATAATTTTCCCGCCGGTAAGAGTGGGAAATATTTGTTGCCTTCCAATATTAATCGTTTTACTTTCAACCGGCCCAACTTGACAGTTAGCTGAATCCAGTTGAGAGAGCCGACCAGAGACTCCCAGACTCTTCGTGTCGTAGTCAGACTGTGAAGAAACCTGAACAGTTTCCTGCGAAACCTGTTGCGATTGTACTCTGACTCAGAGTGAGAGCGGCGGTGTCCCAGACCAGCCCTATCCACTGAATTACTCTTGAGGGAACAAGGTTTGACTTTACCAGATTTACCTTGAAGCCTAGAGTTTTGACATGATTTAAAATGATATTGACATGTTTTATGCATAATTGTTGTGTCTCTGCCACCACCAGCCAGTCGTCTAGATACCACAACACTCTGATTCCCTGTTTTAACAACGGCATCAGGGCTTGCCGGACTAGTTTCGTGAATAATCGAGGTGCTAGGTTCAAACCGAACGGCATCCTCTGAAAAACAAAATTTTGGTGCCTGATCCTCAAGGCCAGAAACCTTTGAAATCCTTTGTTGACCGACACGTGCCAATAGGCGTCTGTCAGGTCTAGGGAACACATCCAGCCTCCCGGCGGAAGTGTTAGCCTGATTTGATGAACTGTTAACATTCTGAAAGACTCGTTGTAAATGTGAAGATTCAGATAAGACAGGTCTACGACCGGCCTCATCTGAACACTGTCCCGTTTGGGAACCAAAAACAGTTTTGACGTGAATACAGGGTAATCTGGAGGGACCGGGATGATGACATTCTTGGCAATCATCTCCTGGACCAGCAACTCCACCTCTAATGAAACACAATTTTCCGTTGTCGGCTGACGTAAGCGAGGTCGCCGGAGCCACTGCCAAGTGATGCCTTTGCATGCCACCATCCGTGCCCAGGTTTTTAACGGCCATGCTTGGTGACACGTTCGGAACGACCAAGTTAGCAGACAAGGGTTCGCCGGCTGTACTTCCCTCGGTTCCTCCGGCTCTAAGATAGGCACTGGGAGTGAGAAAGACTTTAGTTTTTTTATGGTGGGTTTGGTGGTGTTGGACGCTTCGCCGGCTGGCTGGTGTGGGCCGAAGACTGGCCCTGCCCCGGCTTATACTGGCCGCGTCCCCTCTGTCCTGAAAACCCTCTCTGTCTATGCCTGAACTGACCCAGGGGGGATTGGGAGGACTTAGGCGGAAGAAACGCCTTAGAACCCCCTGGCTGAGCTTTAGTAGGAGGCTTAGGTTTGGGGAAGTTAAATGCGGGTTTCTTAGCCTGTGCGGGACTGTGCTTCACGGCCTGTGCCATGTTAAACACTGTTCGCCATACATCAGGGGACATTAAAGAAGGTGTAAGTACTGGGGACATTACCACCTGGTTAGCAATGCGATCAGGCAGCTTGCGAACTAATGACATCCTAAGATCCTGTCGTGCTCGCACCGCCTCAAGTAAGGCTGTGCGTATGTCACCTAAGGATTGAATCGACGACTGAAGAATCAGACGCCGGGATAACTCAACTGATCTTCGAGCATCCGCGTCTGCGATTGCCTGAGTAGACCTGAGTAAAGACTTAGCCACCTGTTGAGAAACTATGTACTGTGAAAACAGGCGGAAAGCTTTTCCCCTTAGCCTAAATTCTCTGTCTAGGTGAGAAGGGGTAGGGGTAGTGAATGGTTCCTTTAGTTCACAAAGATTAATCTTAGGGGCAGCTAAAAAAGAAAATAAAGCTGACGGAACTCCGCCGGCAGAACCTACCGGCATGGAGAACCATGAATGTGTATCCTGAGGGATCTGGTGGGAAGATTTAGAAGTGAAAGTGGTTGCAAAGTTTTGAGCCTCTACCTCCCAATCCACCCAAGGTCCTGGTCCCAACTGTCCCACCTTCAACACTGGATTAGCTGTCTCGTCTGTGACGGTCTGTAAATCTAGTTCAGGAGTAAGAGCCGACAGAGCCTTAATATCATTAAACCCATCCAGCTTAGACCAGTCTGAAAAAAGTTTTGAAGCTGAGGCAGGGGGTAAAGCAGGCTTAGATGCATAAACAAAATAATCCTGATGATAATAACTAGGTATAGCCTTGATATTTACGTCCAAAACATTACCCAAGGCATCCAATGCCCTTAATTTCTTAGACTTATTTCCCTGGATAAACCACTCACGTGGTACCGGGAGTTCCCCTGACAAGGTAGGCTGGGCAAGCTCTGGCTTAGAGGGGTTCAAAGGGACCCATGACTCATCTGGCCCATAAAGCAGGGGCATAGCTACCTTTCTAAGAGGCGCTTTGTCTAGAGGGGGTGGATTAACATCCGTAATGACCCTGACATTTGACGTAGTGAATGCCGCCGTAGCTGGCTTAGAGCTCCCTGCCGGTGACAGAGTAGGAGGGTTAGGAATCTTAGATAAATCGATTGACGTTATCAGAGGCCGTACCGCAGAACTTGTCAAGGGAGCCCCCAAGTCCATTGTGGGGTTTTCTCGTTGTTGATTAAAGAATTTTTATAGAGCATGAGTAAGTAACCCATCAATTTCTTGTGCTGTAACAAACTGGTTAGATGCAGAACTTTCAGGTGAATCAGTATTATCATGGGCGGCGTCCAGGCCTGAGCCTGACCTTTGTCCCTCCCTATCTGAAATTAATGACACTTCATCTTGTTCCTCCCGATCCTCCTGAGAAGACCCCGCCGAGGCAGGGGCACCTTGTTTCCAAGATAAATCAGGGATAGAGGATGGGGTCGCCGCGTCCCTGTGGACATCAGCTAATGTGTGACTCGTATGAGTCGGACGTGGATGGTCAGACCCTGGCTGAGCAAACCGCCAAACACCGAGGCTCTGGCCTACGCTCTCTTGAGAGTCTGAAACATTCTCAATTATTGAATTTCCTGAACTTTCCGTTTCTAGGGTTAAAATATCAATAGGTAAATCTTGTTTAGGGACAGGCGCTTCACTATACTCTGAGGCTGTAACAGAAACATTTTCAGGTGTAGAGGTACGATGAGATGCACTAGACTTAGTAGAATGTCGAGAGGACTTCTTATGGGAATCCTTTTTGGAGGATTTGTGGCTACGGTGAGACCGCGAACTAGACCTAGGTTTGGAAGAATCACCACCATGGCCACTGGGGGAAGCTTCAGTCTTACACTTCTTACTAGCCGGGGAAGAGGCCCGACTTGAAGACCGCTGTCTGAGGGGTGACCTTGACCTCGATCTCGCCTGCGACGAGGAGGTGGCTGCCGGGGGAGTAGGCTCTCTCGGGCGTTTAAACGTATCCACAGACGATACAGAACCCTGGCTAGTCTCTGTCGGCTTAAAACCCGTTACTCTAGAGGTACGTTTAGGGGGAGGGTGCTCTGACAGCAACTTATCCCAAAGTGGGACGTTGTCACATTGAAGTGACTTATGTGCGACAATGGTAGTATAGGCCGACATTTGTTGTCTGACCTCTCTCAACGCTACCGCCGCGGTCTTGTCATTGTCACACAGGACTTTATTGGCTAATTGGGAGCAAAATGAACAATTAAGTGTAACCCTTGAACGGTCTAGACATCTAACACACCTTATGCAAAGGGTATGCGCAAAAATTGGGATACCCGCGCAAGTAGGGGTAATGCACAGGGCAAAAACTGGGGCCACATTAGCCATGACAGAGACTGGTGTGAGGAAACTACCGCCGGGTCTGTATTGGTCCGCCGGAGCTCAGCTCTGGAAAAATAAAGAAAAATTTCCAGGAATTAATGCTCATAAGGTTAACCCACGTGTTCGCATACAAGTGTTAATAACCCGCCGGGTAACGGGATGCAAAGACACAGCTAACACATCTCGCTACGCGGCTGGGTGTAAAGAGGCTAAACAAATCTTCTTAGCTAAAGAACATGAAGAATACCCTCTGATATAATGGTCCAGGATGGCACTTATAGTCTGTAGGAGGTGGTGACTGTCTCAAGATTCAATTTTGTAACAAAGCCCCCACTCATAAAGACGCCGGCCCTTGAAATATTTTAGTAGAATAGCCCAGGGCAGGAATATACGAGATCTGATTTTTTAACGAATTGTCCCAAACGATCGTCGTGAAAATAGAAGGCGGCGATACTGAAAGTATCACCCAATTAAGGTTAATCGAAATTGAATTTGTTTATAAATTCCTTAGTTCCTCCACTTAGGGGCACCCGCCGGGTGTGGGAATCGATTTGGTTAAACCTCACTGATCCTTCAATTGCCGTAAGAGTAAAGGCAGCGCTACACAGAGTATCACTCAAATGGATTGGTTAACTATATGAGACCTAAGTCGTTTTATCCCACCCTGCTCAGGTGCACCCGCCGGGTGAGAAGTCTAAAAGTTAACCCCACAAGTTCCCTGACCCCACTTCTTTGTAAAAGATCGCCGGGGAGGAACGCCTAAACAACAGCTAGGTTTTTCCATGTGGGTTGTCGTAAACCAGGTAGAAAAACCTATACAAAACGAGTGTTCTCAAGAACGTCGTTTCTTTATATATATCTAAATATATGTAAGGATGGGTACAGCCATCCCGCCGGGAATTTAAAGGAGGCCTGAAACCAGGCACCCACAGAGACGCAGTCCTGGAGAGCCACAGACACCTCCCCACGCCGGGGAACAGCCAGAGTTTTAAAAACCACGTTTGGCCCAACACTGCTCATCGGTCAGGATTTTTCATGGTGAAACCGAGAAAAACCCGCCGGAAGGCAAACCTCACCCTGAACAGACACCATCTGAACAATACGACACGAGGAGAGACACGCAAGACAAACCAAGGTCACAACATAATCCGTGGAATTAGCCAATACACAACTAAACCAGAAACAAATATAGTCCGAGGAATTAGCCAATACACAACTAAAACCCGGATACACATGACACAGTAGGGGCAGATTTTATAAAATAAATAATAACACTAGAACATGTGGCAAAGCTACGAGCGGCTGGCTAGGCCTAGGTAGACGGCATGAAAATAGTTGAAATAATAAACACACACTGGAATAGTCACAACAGGGAACCACCGCCCAACCCACCACCGAAGCGATAACTTCCCACCCCGGGAAGCCGGACACGGACCCCAGAAAAAACTTCACTAAGTGAAGAAAAAAGTTTACGCTGGGAACGTCAGCAAACACACAGCTTTACCTCATCAGAAGGATAAAAGGCAAGCAATAATTAACGCGTAATGAAAGCCGCCTGCATCACCAACTAACACAAATGTGGGAAAATGCACCGTGTCCACAACAGGACCACGAGGGTGACATCCGAAATAGATGCCCCATAACATAACGACCCAAAATACACTGCACTGCGGGCAACCAGCCCAGGACACTCCTGCTACGCCTATCCTCCCTTACTTGATACATCCTAGAGTAAACAAATGAGAAAAAACTCACTAGGGACGCAGCAAATGCGGAACCAGCGGAGCGTGGAGAGACACGTCCGGGCCGGCTGACCGCAGAGCAGAGAAGGAAGAATGACGCCTGAATCAGCGTCTGGTCAAAGATCCACACAAGTACATCTACGATATGATGGAAAGCTTATTGGATAGTTATTCTTATTTTCTTTTTGTTTTTTATTTTTTACGAAGTTTTTTCGTAGTGAGAACCCAATTCATAATGACTGAAGCCATGAGTGAGGTCGCGTGCGCTCATGATGAAGGCTCCTCAGATTTTAAATGCTCTGCGCGGTAGATTCAAACTACGGCGGATTAGTGTTTGAAGAGGATGCCTTATGTAATAGGCATGTTCGTCAATGATGGAGGGGCCACTAATAAATAAACTATATGAAATATTTTGTAATTTTACTAGTATCCAGGTTCACTCTACAAAGTAAATCTAATATTGCTAGATACTCTAAGATTACTAGGAAGGCACTAAAATGCCCAGAACGAGAAGCCCACCACGGAAGCCATGCGACCCACACAGAACACCGAAAGAAAGGCCCACAGAATGAAAGACAGGTAGAGAACCACTTAGCCCGCAGGGCTAAGCAGCTCCAAACCACACCTGTATCCTTCTAAACACTGACTTTCCCCACCTCGGTATACACTACCCCTCGTGTCCTACACCTCTACTAATGTGATGAACATAAATACACCTTAGTTAACACCATGCTGTCCCTAAGTTAGGATATCAATATCAACATCCCTAATACCTTGTCCCAGACTAAGTTTCTGAAGACCAATCACCCATAAATCTATGTATGTTTCCATGAGAAGTAATATGTAACCCCTGTCTTGCCAGACTAAGTTTCTGAAGACCAACCGCCCCATAAAATAGTATGTTCTTCCCAGGTTAAAACACCCATTGTCCCTAGGTTGAGCAGCCAACAGTTCAGACAGGCCTATTATGTATTTTCCCATCCAGAGTAATGTAACCCTGTCTTGCCAGACTCAGTTTCTGAAGACCAACCGCCCCTAAATCTATAATGTTCTTCCATGAATAGTATTAAAACCATGAATTGATAAAAAAACTGATACCACGGGTACACCAGTGTATATAGAACCATTGTTCCTGTAAGACCTAGACAGAAATGACTGAAGATGTAGCACCATGCAGTAACTTTAATTCTTACCCAACCAGAGATTGTATATACAACCCTCTTTTACCATTGTCGACGCATTTCACCACGAAACAATACCGAAGCTACCCCTACGAACTGCCGCTTTCTTTGGTGTATATTTCATAGAAAACGCAGTTCCCAGGAACAACTAGATCAGCAAGAAATAGTGCAGATAACAGTGTCCATAACCATGTATTGACGAGTAATAATACACCATGTTTTTCCCTATTTTATCCACAGTAAAGCACACACCTACAGTTAACCTCCTCTTCCCCACAGCCCCACAGTCCACATGATTATCCTTTCCAGACTCATATACCACATATTGCTCATCTGGTAGCGTTTGGCTAACATACTTTCCCTGTCATTAACCCCCAAGCTCCGATACCAACTGTAGTCTAATGCCACCCCTACGCCAGAGACCTTAGGGTCAAACTTGAAACCCACGTAGCCCCCTTAACCCTCTCCCTCTCGTTAACCCCCACGCTCCTCGACTGTCACAGAGAGACGCTCCTGTCACAGCTGTCCCAGTCCTTCTCGCAAAGTAGATCCAGTCTCCCTCCTCAATACTTCCAGTATAGCCAAAATAGTACCTCTTACTAAGGCTCAGTTATCACATTATGAAGGCCCCATAGCCATGTGCCACAACAGTAATCACCACCTTACCTAGTCCCCGTATCTATTGAGAGATCAAATAATTCCATAAGACTCGAGATCCCTATGGCCTACAGGGTCCAAAACCGAGCCTATAAACCCAGCTCCAGCCCCCAGTAAAATCAGTTGAAAGATAGACCAACCAGTGGCTGGCCCCCTTAAGTTGACCTCTAGCTCTGCCCTTGTGTTGTTCCTGAGAATTGAGTTCCAGAGCCGGCAGACTCCGTGGCAGATTTGAGATAGAAGCATCTGTCCACGTACAAGAAATCTACGTGCACCTTATAACCTTCACACACCAGTGGGTATATAAGCGTGTAGCCAGCAACGATCGCCAAGAGATCCGTCTTGAGAACTTCCTACATATGGACCCCTGGACGGCCGCGGAACCAGTCGTTAGCCCCCAACATCACGGACGCAAGATAACCAGGACCAGACCAACCAAATACTACCCAAGATTCACTTTATTAGTACTACAGTGTTACAGTACTATTTAGAGACTCACTATTAATATTTCTATGAAGTGGCTATATCTTTGCCCCAGTATAATTCATATATAACCATTCCATCAGGAAGTGCTAAGCGTATCAGTGTTCATTAATTAACAGGCGACATTAACTCTCGTAATTACCCCGATCCAGATATTATTACATAGAAGTAAAACCCTAGTGATATCTAACGTTCGCCCACTGATTTGCGTTCTACGTATTTCTGCTATAAGAATATAAAACTTAGGGGGGCTGAGGTTACTAGAATTCTCGTGCTCTAAATATACGCATGTCTAATCTAGTCTGTGAACTACTACTCGTGCACCAGAACTGCCAGTAATAAATCTAAATAGTGAAATTGAATCTATAAGTAACATTGATGGCTTCCAGTATATAAACTTGCGAACAAAGCCAGTGATCAGAAGAGTATACCTGAACATTGGAAGTGGGAGACTAGGCTCCATCCAGATCCACTAATGCTAGTTGTTCAATTCTATCATTTGTCTTGTACGTGTATTCATACCTTCTTATGCTTCCTATTAATCATCCTCAATTCCCTCCCCCCTGGGGGTTAGGGAATAGAATATGCCCCACGTGCCTTCTGCGTGTCGTAAGAGGCGACTAAAGAGGTTGGGTCGGTGGGCTTGCGACCCCCACCCGGAAAAAATATCTAAGCAAAGAAAAACGAACGAACAGCCTCGGATGCGGACGGAACCAACGTTGACGAACCACGACCGACTAAGGACATGCCTTCGGACATTCTGAGAATGGCTACGTGGAATGTTAGTGGCATGAATGATGGCACAAAAGAGAGAGAGGTTCTGGAAGTGTTAGTGAATGCCAGGCTGGATGTATGTGGAATGACAGAGACCAAATGGAAAGGTTCAGATGTGAGAGAGTGGGAGTGTGGAATGGGTGTGTGTGCTGGAGTGAGTGAAGGAACAGCGAGAGAAGGTGCATGTTTGTTTGTAAGTAGCAAATGGAAGGAATGTGTAAGAGAGTATGGGTCTGTGGGTTCAAGGATTGTGTGGGTGAGAATGAAAGTAGGAATACAAACGTGGGTGATTGTATGCGTGTATGCCCCGACAGAGGATATACTTGAAAGAAAGAAAGAGGAGTTCTGGATGAATGTGGAGGCGTGCCTGGAGAAGTTTGACAAGAACGAAAGAATATTTCTGATTGGGGATATGAATGGTAAGGTGGGTGATAGGAAAGTTGAGGGAGTGGTGGGAGGGTGGGGGGGTACCATCAGAGGTGAATGGGAATGGTAGTGCACTTGTGGACGTATGTGTGGGGAGGAGGCTGTGGATAGCCAACACCTTCTTCCGACACAGAATGATCCACAGGTACACGTGGAAACGGATGTTGACGATGAAGGATAAGACAGTGGTGGAACGAAAGTCATTGATTGATTATGTATGTGTGGATGAACGAATGAAGAAATCTGTGATGGATGCTAGGGTGTATAGGGGTATTGGAGGGGGTCTGTCTGATCATTATGTAGTGGTAGCTAAGGTTAGGATACAAAAGTAAAGCAGGACAGAGGATGGAATTACTAATCAGGAGGAGGAAGTCAGGGAGGAGTACAGGAGAGCATCATGGAAAGACGACTAGGTGGGTTCGACCTAGCATTTAGGAGGACGTGGAGGCGATGAATCAAGGTGTTTAAGGATGAGTCTGTGCAGCATGTGAGGAGGTGTGTGGAGTGAGGAGAAGAGGGAGGGTGAAAGTACAGCATGGTGGACAGAAGAGTAAGAATAGCTGTGGAAGAAAAGAAGAAAGATATAGAGAGTGTTGGGTAGTAGAGGAATGAAGATTCCGAGAGACAGAAACGAGCGAGGTACGTGTGAAGAGTAAGAGGTGGTGAAGAGAGTAGTGAAGGAAAGTAAGAGAAGAGTAGATGAGGAATTTTGGAAGGAAATCTGAGTGTAAAATGGAGGGAAGTAGAAACTGTTCTGGAAAGAAGGTCAAGAAAGTTAGGGAAGGTAGCAAGGGAAACAGTAGGGTGTGAAAGATAAGAATGGGAGAATGCTAGCGCGAAGCAAGAGAGAGTCGAAAGATGTAGGGCGTACTGTCCAGTTCGTTGCTAATTAAATGATGAGACCAGCAAACATTCTAGGCTGGATGTATGGGAGGGAGAAGAAGATAAGTAGTGGAGGAGGAGGTGGGATCAGAGGTCAGAATGGGGAAGCCATGAAAAGGAGTGAAGTTGGGGAAAGCACCAGGACAGATGGCAGTGTGTGGTGAAATGTTGAGGTATGGTGTGAGATAGTGTATAGAATGGGTATGGAAAGGTGCAACTAGCATGGGAGAAGGGAGTGGCAACCCGATGACTGGAAGACTTGCATAATAGCCCCCTATATAAGGGCAAAGTTGAAAGAGGAGTGGGTGGTAACTCCCGGGCCTGGAATATGTCCTTCTAAGCATAGTAGTGAGGTTATAACCGTAGGGTATTGATTGAGAGAGTGAGGGAGTGAAGAACGGAGAAATGGATTAGGCGACGAGCAGGAGGTTTAGAAGGGAAGAGGATGTGTAGATTGCGATTTTTACCCTGAATTGTGTTGTGGAGAGTATCTGAAAGAAACAAAAGATTGATGTTTGCCGTTTATGGACTTGGAGAAGGCCTATGACAGAGTGGAAATAGATAAGGTTTGTGTAAAGTACTTAGAATAGCACGAGTAGAGGGCAAGTTGCTGAAAGCGTGAAGAGAATGTATGAGGGTGCCAAGGCGGCAGTACGTGTGGAGCTGTGAGCAGAGCGAGTCCTTTGACCTGAATGTTGGTTTGAAACAGGGTGGTGGTATGTCCCCGTGGGTTTTTTACTTTAATATATGGATTGAGTTATGAAAGACATACTATCAAGAGCCAGTGGATGTTTGTGTCTCGCTGAAAGGGAGGAAATTGAGTGGAAGCTACCTATACTTTCTGTTTTGCGGATGATACAGTTTTCTGATGAGTGATAATGAATGGGAGTTGCAGGGTCTGGTAAATTAGTTTGGGAACAGTGTGCGAAAAAACGGAATTTGAAGGTAAATAACGGGGGAAGAGCAAGGTTATGGTCTTCGAACAGGGGGTTGAAGTCACAGAGTGGTTGAGGGGTGAAGCCTGAACGGTCAGGCTATGGAGATCGTCAACTCTTTTAAGTATCTGGGCAGTGTGTGTTGGGTAGTAAAATATGGGCCTAGTGGATGAAAGAGGTGCGGGAGAGGGTACAACAGGGGGAAGAGGGTTGTAGGAACGCCTAAAAGGCAGTAACAAGAAATAGTTTCAGGTCATATGGAATGTGAAAGAAGGTCCTTGCATTACAGTGTTGGTAATGCCCGACACTGACTTACGGAATCGCGAGCATGGACGTTTTGGTTGGAGAGACTCAGAGCCAAGAGTGAGCATGCATTTGAAATGAATTACTTAAGGAGTTGCGTCGCGGAGTTAACATGGAGGATTAGACAGACTAATGGGAAGTTGAGGAAGACGTAAGAAGGAGGTGTGGGTGTTGAGGTAGATGTGCTGGAAAGTGTTGAAAAGGAACCAACTTGAGATGGTTCGGCCATATTGGAACGTAATGGAAAAAGCGAGAGAGAATGACTAATGAGGGTGTTACGACGAGCGAGGGAGGTGGAGGGACAGAGGGGGATAGGGTAGTAGACCGGAATATGATGGAATGTGGGAGTGAGGAACTACCTGATGAGAGAAGCGGTGCTGTTCGGTTGGGGGAGGGGCATCGACTGAGCTGGGGACAAGAGGTGCATGGGGGCAGTTCGTTCTGGTTGGCCACCCCTTCGGGGAGCACGGCGTCAGGCAATAGATAGATAGATAGATAGGAAATAAACGTGATCGTTTTGTTGTCTTGTTACCGTGGGTGTTATTTTGTGTTCTCTATTCCTCATACCTGATATTTTGTGCAGTGCAGCCTTATATACCCAGTCAGTTAGAACTCACATTACCTCAAGTTAATCCTGTTAGAAAAACAGGGCATAACATTGGCGTCAGCGAGTGGTTCTTGATTCGGAATAAAAGGTTGCATTACATTGCAAGTTTGGAAACAGCCAGAAACCACGGAGAACATTCATGGCACACCGTCTCTCACCAGGTCCATCCCACATTATGATGGAGAAACTTACGAGATCGAAATGTTCATCAGGACATAGTGAAACCCGTACTTGACGGCTAGTTTATACCACGGATGCAGAAAAAGATAGCCGTGACATTAACGCACCTGGGAAAAGCCCGTTTCCCTGGTTGCCTACCAAGTGCACCCTGGCTCTCACATGGGACGAATTTTCGCCCAATATTGATAGAAGCCATTAAGCCTTCGTTGGGCGTTTTCGCTGTGCCCACACCCGTATCCAAGACAACTTAAATTCGAAAAGGTCGATCTAGATGCCACAGTGAATAAGATCGCCCAACATATAAAAGTTTTTCCTTTCCCCACAATTGACCAGAATCCCAACAAGAGCAGCAGATTCTGGTCAACCTTGTAATCAATATTGCCCTCAGCAGTAACAGATCATTTCCTTGTGCAACGATTTCGTCGGATATCAAAAAGATCTCATCACGATCCGACGTATTTTGGCCGTGCGCACAGAAGCACCCACCCAAATCGCTGTAATAAAGAGGTTTCCCACGCACCTCCGCAGCACCTCGACCACCCAAACCCCAAGGCTCAAACTTTCAACTCCAAGATTGCCTACCTATCCTCATCCTTCCACAACAGACCCACCTACCCTTCCGGCAAGCCCCAACCCAGTAGGCCCCGGTTCCAACCTACCCAGCCACGCAGAATCTTCAACCGGAACAAAACCTAAAACACCTACCAAAGTAAAAACCCTACATTAGTAATTATCAACCCCTATGATTTCCCTCCTGTAGTGCTCAGTGTGCCCTCCATCAAATTTGTGACTCTGCCAAACCTCGCCCCTTTACTCCTCGCATTTCTGTAAATGAAGAGGATTGGGACAAGAGGAAGAATGGAGGAAATGCACACCCGAGAAATAGCCCCTATCATGACCTCAGATGATACCGAGGAAACCCTGGAGGAGGTAGATACCGACTCCCAGGATTTTTAAAGTACCCCCTGCCCACTGATTGGCCTAGGCGGGGGTCGCCATAAACTGACCGCACTGCCCCCATTTATTACATGGCCAAAATCAAGGACATTCCTGTCCGCTTGTTAATCGACACGGGAGCTGCCAAGTCATGTTTGTTCAAGTCTTATTATGATCAACACCACCGACTATTTGGCCCCTTGTTAACCACCAAAGCAGAACTAATCTCAGCTGCTGATACCTACTTAAATCTCCTAGGAGACACTTTGCCCCTGTCAGTAACTACTCCTGCCCCCCATGCTCGTTGTTATCACACGTTCACAGTATTTTCCTCCCACTGTAAACATTACGATGGTTTCCTTGGACTTGACCTCCTTCAAAAAAACTCCAGGCCCAGGTTGACTGCGGCCAGTGGCTGCTCTCATTCAAAGAAACAACCCAACCCAAACCCTCTGACAAACCAATCACGCAGAAACCTATTCACAAAAAGAAAAAACACCTTCCCCCTCAACAAACTCTGAGTCAGGGTTACTCAAGTTGCAGCTAGCACTAAGGTAACTCCTAACCCCTCCCCTTGCCCCGAGTTCTCTCAAAATATCACTCAATTCGTTGAAAAAATGCCTCAACAACGAAAGAAGACAAGTCCAAGCAACTCCCTCTCGATAATCCCCTCAATTCTCCTAACTCTGTCCAGGATAAATCCTCCCATGTTTCCAGAACAGACTCTGATGTATGTAACAACAATTCTATCAAATATTTATGTACACGTGTTTCCAGGGAAAATGCCGACCTATGTACCCAACAATGTTTCCCCCATAGCCCCCAGAAATGTCCAGCTATTCCACAACCAACCAAATTCCCCTTGTGACAGTTTTCCGTCAGTAGCTCCCTTCCACCCCCACACAATTCACACCCCTAGAAAACTTCAAAACCCCACACTTGACTCGCCCTCTCATGACAGACAAACCCACCAATCCCATATAAACTCCAAACAAACCTGTCACCTGCCAACGACAAAACTCCCCAAATTCGTCCTTCTAACAACCACAAATCAGTACACTCAGTCCTCCACCAATAACCCATCTTCTATACCTCACTCTTCCCCCACCAACCCTCCGCAGTCCCACCAACAAATTCCGTTTTCTAAATCACTCACACCTCGCCACGCTGATCCTCCCACACGCGCCGTTAATCCCCCCCTCACGCGTGACCCCCACCAAAGTGATCTTTCCCCCCTTATGCGTACCGAGCACCTGCTCGCCAGTCGAGCCCCCACCATCATTAGCCCAGCTGTAGTTCAAGATAAATGTCAAATTCCCCCCCGCCATCAAAAATGGGTTAACCTTCGACCCATACCCCAAACTCACATGATATTTTCCCCCACTACCACGTCCACCAACCCCAATCGTTGCCTCTTACAACCCGCCATCATTTCCGCTCGCATCAACCACATTCTCATGTCAAATATCTCTGAGGAATCCCTGACATTACCAAAAGGTCTCATCATAGGAGACCTCGAAACTTTTGATGACCTCCCCATAGATTCCAAAGACACCCCTACCAGCCTCAATTGCCCCCTCTCCCGGACACATTATCCGACCAACCAAAAACACATCATGTACGACCTATTGCTAGAGTTCAGTGACGTGTTTGCCCAACAACCCACTGAAATCGGACAGACCGATGTAGAACAACACATCATTAACACCACAGGCCCCCCCATAAGACAACCATCCCGTAGAAAAAATCCCATACAACGCCAGGAAGAGGACGCCAAGTCCAAGAGATGTTAGAGGCCGGTATTGCCACCCCGTCCATTAGTCCCTGGTCTTTCCCTGTTGTCCTAGTAAAAAAGAAAGATGGGTCAACCCGTTTTTGCGTCGATTACAGGAGATTGAATGACGTAACCATTAAGGACGCAATGCCATTACCCAGGATAAACGATTCCCTCGACTCCCTATACGGATCCAGATGGTTCACTACCCTCGACTTGCAAGCAGGGTATTGGCAAGTGCCTATCAAGGCAGAGGAGCAAGAAAAAACAGCATTTTCCCACTAGTGGTGGCCACCACTATGAATTTAACGTCCTACCTTTTGGCCTCTGTAAACGGACCCGCCACTTTCTCCCGTTTGATGGAAGCGGTATTACATGGCCTAACCTGGGAGGCCTGCCTAGCCTATATAGACGATATTAATGTGTACTCACACACCTGGGAAGACAACCTCCTCAGGTTGAGACAAGTTCTTCCAAAGAATCCGAGCCGCCGGGTTGAAAATTAAAACCCTCAAAGTGCGAGATTGCACGAAATAAGGTAGATTTCCTCGGCCACGTAATATCTGAACATGGTATTGCACCAGACCCAAAGAAACTTCAAGCCATACAAAACCAACCCCCACCCACCACCGTTAAAGGAGTACGTTCGTTTCTAGGTTTAGCCACATACTACAGACGTTTCGTCCCACACTTTGCCACAATAGCCAGACCCCTCCACCAACTCACCCACCAAGACACCACATTCACCTGGACACCTGAAAGAGACCTCGCTTTTAACACTTTGAAACAAAAGCTAATCCAAGCCCCTATTGTCGCTTTCCCTGATTACCATAAACCTTTCCGTCTTTATACCGACGTATCTCTCTACGCCATTGGTGCAGTTTTAGCTCAAGTAAGAGACGGAGAGGAACATGTGATAGCGTATGCCAGCTCCACCCTCAACCAAGCACAACAGAATTATGCAGCCACCAAGAGAGAGTGCTTAGGGATCATTTGGGCACTCAGCCACTTCCGGTCATTTGTGTTGGGCGCAAAACTCGATATAATAACCGACCATCAATCTTTGCAATGGTTGCGTAAGTGCGAAACCAACTCAGCCATTTTGGTACGTTGGAGGGAGACACTAGAGGACTACGATTTTACAATACAGTATGGTCCAGGCAAACTTCACACCAATGGAGACGCCCTGTCACGTTTGCCAGTACCAAAAGACCCCCCCACCAACCTAGCCGCCTTACAAAACACTGAGCTTTTATCTACCCCCATCCACCAACATAATTCCCCCCCCAGCCCCCTCACTAATTCAATCTTGGGAAACAAGAATCCGACCACCCTGGATACCGTTAAATGTCTTCAGGAAACTGACTCGCTGGGGAGATCAACTTGCCACAGACTCCGGTCACATAGTCTTAGACCCCACCATTGCCCACGACTACATGATTGCCATCCACGAGGGAAACGGCATACACCTTGGACAAAAGAAGATGTTAAAAATCTTCGCAGATCAATACTGGACCCCCAACCCCTCCAAAATTGCACAACGAGTGACAGAATCCTGCAAACCTTGTTTATTGGGGAAGGATAGATCACGCACCCCAGGCCCCGCTGGTACCATTTCTGCCAACAAACTGTTCCAAGTCCTATCCCTCGACATCATGGGCCCGTTTCCTTCTTACGCTGGCAACCGCTATATCGTCACATTTGTTGACGTATATTCAAAAATTTTAATAGCCTGCCCAGTTAAAGACCACACAGCCACCACAGTCGCCACACTGCTTGCCACAGAAGTGTTCCCTATATTCGGCCTTCCCCTTGCTCTTCTATCCGACAATGCCCCCGAATTTAGTGGACACGTTTGGCACCAGTTCACCCAACAATGCGGTATTAAGATCAAACACTCATCCCCGTACTGGCCTCAAGGAAATTCTATATGCGAACGCAGCCATCGCACCATCAACAACCAGTTACGTACAAAAATGATTGCTCTTAACACCTCAGACTGGCCATCACAAATAAAGATGATACAATGGGGCATGAACACCTGTCCCCGAGAAGACGGTATTTCCTCTCATGAACGTGGTTACAGCGTACCCCCCCTGTTACTGCCGTTCCACCACACGCTCACCTCCCCTCCAACACCTCCACAATTGACCCATTGCAACATCTGCAAAACACCCTCCATACCACCCAAACCTGTCAAGACACCAAAACTGATAACCCCGATGATAAAAACCCTTTCGCCATCCACGACACCGTAATGTAGCCAACCTCCCTGTCACCAACAAATTAGGCCCTCGCTATGTCGGGCCCTACACCATCATACAAGTCCCAAATGCCTATCAAGTCACCATCGATTATCACGGCGTGACTCGCACGTTCCGAACTAGATTCGTCCGAGCGTTTAAACCTCTAAAACCACAAGACATTACCCCACCCCACACGTCCGACCCTGAATTAAACACCCCTACTAACCCTTCCACTCAGGCTATAAATATTCCCATACAAACCCCTAAGGGCCTAAACCCTCCAGCACCGAACCGACCAATCATTCCTCAACATACCCCCCAAACTAGCCTCCACAAACCCCAAGCCCCCACTATCACACCTTCCTCCACCACGACACCTTCCTTCACTTCTGATAGTTAAGTACCTCCCCAACTTATCCAAATACGAATACCTCCACCCACAACCCCGACCACAACGGAAACCCTCCCGTCTAGCCCTGACATACCTCCACCAGGCACCACAGTGAGAAAACCACCACCCCCACCCAAAACCAAGTACACACCCAACCGCACCACAATCTACCTCAGTAACCTCACGCTACAACTTACGCCCACAACTAAAATCTTTTAAAACCTCCAGAAAACACACCCTGCTAACCCAGTTCCGTAGGGCTGCCAGACCACTATCCTCCTCCTCCTCCTCTTCTTTGTCGAATTCTCCTCCACAAAGGGAAAGAAGACGAATAATCACAAGTAAACACCATAACCCCTCTAACTATATTCCAAAAATTACAACCCCAACCCTCCCACGAAACACATACCTTCCTCTTCAACCTCATCCCCTCTCCACCCCCACCTCATCACCCCGAATGACCTGCTAGATCTACCCCCCCCACCAAACTCCCATAAAACCGCCTATTTCCACCACCAGCAAATCACCGACCCCACCAAAGAACACACCCAACACTTCCTACCCCCAACCCTCCAAATTAAATCTCCACTCCCTACCCACCCACCCATCTAGCCCCCCCCCCCCCCCCCCCCCCCCGCATCCACCCCTTTCCCCTCCACTATCCCTGTGACCCCACCCACACATCAACCAACCTCCTCATCTCATCAAACCCCCAACCAACCAACCCCTAAAAAGTACACTATGCCAACGACCAACCCCTCCTCTCACACCACGTCTAACACACAACTAACTCCTCACCAAAGCCCCTCCAAACTGATGGACCCGACCTCCACACCCCCATTTGAATCCCCCCACAAAGTCACCCCTGAGAGAACCCCCATACATACCCCCACCAAATCCTCTCCCATTCCGCCTACCACCCTCACTCGACAAAAAACTCCACACGCATCTACCTCTCAAATAACCCCTTACCTCACCCCCACTAAATGCCCTCCACCTGTAAAGCGTTCTTCCCCTCAATATAAAACATCGTCGAGCGACTCAAGTCCCACTACAAACATCTACCTTCCCACCAGGACCTCCAAAGGTAGAATAATCAACAGACCCATCAGATTTGAAGACAGTTATACAAAAACAACACCCCCGTTCTTACAATAAAGACCCAAGCCACACAACACACACACCCCCTCTTTCTCACACACCTCCCTCACGCACCTTACCTAAACCGATATTGCACATTGCCTCCATATATTTTCCCAGCCTGCAACACCACCCAAGAAAACCCCAAAAACCCCAGACTCATATCCCCCCTTCACCCCCAGCTCCGTTTTCACGCGTTAATCCCTCCCCTTCAGTTAGTAACCCATTCACCACACTGAAGAGGCCTCCTGTCAGTCCCACACACTGACAGTCCCACACACTCGATACATGACCTCCACCATGAACAAATCCACACCCTTCGTCGCCCCCGTCCCTACCCCCACGGGGGAACACTACACACCATTCATACGAAAGGTTAAAGTAAAAACGTCCACAGGACGCTTAGCCCGTCTACAGCGCCCACATCAAGCCCGGGCAACCGCCCTCCACAACACCGAGGACACATTCCTACAGGTCTACATAGACCTGCAAAAGAAACCTGACCCTCGCTCTCTTGCTTGGTGGGACCTTCTCAATACACTCAAAATGACCCACCATGACTATGCTTCTTTTTTACTTCACCCTTGAGGCTCGGGGACGAGCCTACAATGAAGGAGAGGGAAGTAAAATGCCCCAGAACGAGAAGCCCACCACGGAAGCCACGAGCGAACACCACACAGAAACACCCGAAAGAAAGGCCCACAGAACGAAAGGACCAGGTGACCGAGCCAACCAGTTAAGACAGGCCGAAGCCCGCAGGGCTAAGCAGCTCCAAACCACACCTGCCTACCCCTTCTAAACACTGACCTTTCCCCCACCTCGCGTATACACTACCCCTCGTGTCCTACACCTCTACCTACATGATGATGAACATAAATACACCTTAAGTTAATATACCCATGCCCTGTCCCTAAGTTAGGATATCAATATCAACATACCCTAAAATACCTTGTCTTGCCAGACTAAGTTTCTGAAGACCAATCGCCCCATAAATCTATGTATGTTCTTCCATCCGAGAAGTAATATGTTAACCCCTGTCTTGCCAGGACTAAGTTTCTGAAGACCAAACCGCCCCCATAAATCTATGTATGTTCTTCCCAGGTTAAAACACCCATGCCCTGTCCCTAGGTTGAGCCAATGCCAACCAGTTCAGACAGGCCTAAATCTATGTATGTTTTTTCCCATCCAAGAAGTAATATGTTAACCCCCTGTCTTGCCAGACTCAGTTTCTGAAGACCAACCGCCCCCATAAATCTATATATGTTCTTCCATCCGAGAAGTAGTATGTTAAAACCCCATGTCCTAATTGATAAAAAACTATGATACCCACGGGTACACCAGTGTATATAGAACCATTGTTTCTGTAAGACCTAGACAGAAATGACTGAAGATGTTAGCCACCATGCAGTAACTTTAATTCTTACCCCAACCAGAGATTGTATATACAACCCTCTTTTACCATTGTCTCGACGCATTTTCACCACGAAACAATACCGAAGCTACCCCTATGAACTGCCGTTTTCTTTGGTGTATATGTCATAGAAAACGCAGTTCCCAGGAACAACTAGATCAGCAAGAAATAGTGTCAGATTAACAGTGTCTATAACCATCGTATTGACGAGTAATAATACACCATGTTTTTCCCTACTTTTATCCACAGTCAAGCACACACCTACAGTTAACCTCCTCTTCCCCACAGCCCACATGATTCTATCCTTTCCAGACTCATATACCACCCCATATTGCTCATCTCCCGGTAGCGTTTGGCTAACATACTTTCCCTGTCATTAACCCCCAAGCTCCGTTACCAACTGTAGTCTAATGCCACCCCTACGCCCAGAGACCTTAGGGTCAAACTTCCACGTAGCCCCCCTTAACCCTCTCCCTCTCATTAACCCCCCACGCTCCTCGACTCCTTTCCGACCTAGCCTCTCCACCATACCTCCTGAATATCCTTGATTTTTCCGTTGCTAACATTCTCAAACCTTTATATATATACTCCTATCCAGCCTACCTTCCCTTAGTAGGACGGAACAACATTAGAACTTTACTAACCCTTTGCATGCCATCTATTCCCTCACAACCCATTCACAACCCTGTACCAAATGATCGTCAGTGCGAGGCTAGCCGCCTTGCCAGTGACTAACTTCTATTGCCATACTTCCAGATAAATGTGGCAGAGTTAGCAACCCAGTCTCCACCACATCCAGCAAACCATGCAATTAACAACCCAACCGATTAAACCAGCTAGTCAAGGCACCTTCGGTTTTGGTATTACGAACACCCACATCTGTCTCATAAACAGAGGGTTATTACAAACACTTGTGATATGGCAAGCC
The DNA here is from genome assembly GCA_032716605.1 of Paralithodes platypus. NCBI lineage: Eukaryota > Metazoa > Arthropoda > Malacostraca > Decapoda > Lithodidae > Paralithodes > Paralithodes platypus. Next base: position 58,401,865 of record CM064493.1, on the reverse strand, counting down.
CCTAGCCACAGCCGCCGGATGACCATCACAGAGAGAGGGCGCGCACCTACCCTTTTTTACCCACCCGAGGAGGGAGACCCCCACCCCTGCGGAGGTATACCTGACCCCTGTTTTGACTTCCGGGTCATTGCCAGGTAGCACAGGAATTCTTCCTATCAATGAACTAACCATGCATGACTAACCCCTTTACTAACCTCTATTAACCCACAATAACCCATTCACCTTTCTTGCATACTCTGATAACCAAATTAGCACCTCAGCTATACCATAGAATGAAGACTGAGCAATGTAAGAGAGACGCTCCTGTCACAGCTGTCCCAGTCCTCCTCGCAAAGTACATCCAGTCTCCCTCCCCTCAATACTTCCAGTATAGCCAAAATAGTACCTCTTACTAAGGCTCAGTTATATCACATTATGAAGGCCCCCTATAGCCATGTGCCACAACAGTAATCACCACCTTACCTAGTCCCCGTATCTATTGAGAGCTCAAATAATTCCATAAGACTCGAGATCCCTATGGCCTACAGGGTCCAAAACCGAGCCTATAAACCCAGCTCCAGCCCCCAGTAAAATCAGTTGAAAGATAGACACCAACCAGTGGCTGGCCCCCTTAAGTTGACCTCTAGCTCTGCCCTTGTGTTGTTCCTGAGAATTGAGTTCCAGAGCCGGCAGACTCCGTGGCAGATTTGAGATAGAAGCATCTGTCCACGTACAAGAAATCTACGTGCACCTTATAACCTTCACACACCAGTGGGTATATAAGCGTGTAGCCAGCAACGATCGCCAAGAGATCCGTCTTGAGAACTTCCTACACATGGACCCCCTGGATGGCCGCGGAACCAGTCGTTAACCCCCAACATCACGGACGCAAGATAACCAGGACCAGACCAACTAAATACTACCCAAGATTCACTTTATTAGTACTACAGTGTTACAGTACTATTTAGAGACTCACTTATTAATATTTCTATGAAGTGGCTATATCTTTACCCCAGTATAATTCATATATAACCATTCCATCAGGAAGTGCTAAGCGTATCAGTGTTCATTAATTAACAGGCGACATTAACTCTCGTAATTACCCCGATCCAGATATTATTACATAGAAGTAAAACCCTAGTGATATCTAACGTTCGCCCACTGATTTGCGTTCTACGTATTTTTGCTATAAGAATATAAAACTTAGATCAGTACCCCCCTGAGGTTACTAGAATTCTCGTGCTCTAAATATACGCGTGTCTAATCTAGTCTGTGAACTACTACTCGTGCACCAGAACTGCCAGTAATAAATCTAAATAGTGAAATTGAATCTATAAGTAACATTGATGGCTTCCAGTATATAAACTTGCGAACAAAGCCAGTGATCAGAAGAGTATACCTGAACGTTGGAAGTGGGAGACTAGGCTCCATCCAGATCCACTAATGCTAGTTGTTCAATTCTATCATTTTTGTCTTGTACGAGAATTCATACCTTCTTATGCTTCCTATTAATCATCCTCAATAAACGTGATCGTGTGTCTTGTTACCGTGTGTTTATTTTGTGTTCTCTATTCCTCATACCTTGTTTTGTGCATGCAGCCTTATATACCCAGTCAGTTAGAACTCACATTACCCAAGTTAATCCTGTAGAAAAACAGGGCAGCCTTGTTCAAAACTCCGTAGGATAAGCAAGCGTGCGAGGCTAGGACCGCCGCGACACTACCATGACCCCCAAGAATATTAACTTAACCCTATTGCCGCCCTGACTGAATTTATATAAGAAATATATGTTTTCCATATCCAAGCCTTAAAATAATAATTAGCAAATACTCCAGAAGCAACAGCTAACCTTCTTCTATGTATTTTTTCCAACATGAGTAGTGCACAACTCATATAGAAATAAATAATATCTTCACGAGGACGGGCAACACCGAGTCATAAACCCCTTCCCCCCTTTGAAATCTCATGCTTAGAGATCACCTAGATATCCCCCTCAAAACTTTGTATTAAAGTTCTATTATAGTCCTCCCCTTTGAGTTCTGTTGATGACTTAGACAGAAAAGTAAAACTTTGATTTTCAATACTTATGTTAGATTCAGGCCCTACATTTTCAAACAAATATTAGGAATTCCTATGGGTGGAAATGCTAGCCCTTTAATTGTAGACTTATTCTTGCTTACTTTAGAATTTAAATTTATGAAAAACTTAGTTGACAGCAGCAAGAAAAATAACATCCCAGAAAAATTAGCACTTGCTAAATTGTTAAGTAATAATAGTAGATATATTGATGATATTCTTGTTTGTAATATGTTAAATTTTAATCAAGTCGGTAAACAAATTTATCCAAATTCCATCCCCCTCACACTAGGTAACGTAAATGATAAAGTTGAAAACTTTCTTGATATAAATATACAGATTGTTAATGAACAGTGCATACTTAAGATATACCACAAAGTTGACGATTTTAATTTTAACGCAATAAACTTTCCTTTCCCTAATAGTAATATCGATAGTAAAATAACTTATAATTGTTTTTATTCCCAGCTAATAAGATTTTGTAAAATTTGTACCAGAGTAGAAGACTTTTGGGATAGAGCTAGGTTACTATACAGACTCTTAGTAGACAGAGGTTTTGTTACAAGTAAATTGTTGCATAAATTGAATCTTTTTAAGGTCAATTAATGTGACTGTATTTTGAAATTTGATATCAATAATTTTAATCAAGCATTATTAACTTAAAGGTTCCATTATAAACTCTGCTTACTTTTTTTCTGTATGTATTATATTTAATGTTTTCTATTATTATTATTATTATTTATAATTAATTGTTCTTGTTAAAAGAGTACTCTTTTGTTTAAATCTATTGTGCCTTCTTCATATTTTCAAATATTGTTATTTATTATACTGTAGCCTATCTATTCATTGTCGATAGGATCAATTGCTTGCTTTTGCGATTTCCTTAGTTTATTTGTACAATAAATGTAGGTTATTAGTAGGGTAGTAATTGTTAGGGATCACACAGTCTACACTATAGTAAATGGGTTTAGGTGGGCGTGTTTCGAATCAAAGTACACTACAACTGTCAGTTGTCAGGCTTCCCGCCCATAGTGACGTCATAACCAAAACACTCATATTTTCTCGCGATTTCACGATACTGGGTGGCGCGAAATTTGCAAGACAGCCAACTATCAGACGCCGCCAGATATAAAACTTTTGAATATTTGTTTTCTTTACTGATGTAAATTTACTTTATTATACACAAACCTAGGCAGCCTTAATATGTTTTGATGCATACAAAATATATATCTTACTAGGTATGCAGCTTATGTAATTCACCTTTAAAAAGGTAAGATACATTGTTGTAACCTTACTTAAAATTTGTGACATACTAGGAAATGACCCTAGTATTAACTTCTGTTTGCATACAGTATGAGTAGATTAGTATGAGGACGATCGGGAGGGAGTCAACTATTAGCCAGCTATGTCGTTGGAAACTACTAAGGTCCTTAAGAAGATAAGATACCTTGTTGTAAACTTACTTAAAATTTGTAACATATTAGGGAATGACCGTTATAACCAAGATACCCTGATTCCCGTCTCGCGGATTTAGATGACTTGTCGCCTCATGTCCTATGGGGACCCTGCGATTAAGGGACTTCTACTCGGTGTCTTAACGTCGCTTCACCTGCGAGGTGTCCAAAGTTCTTAGCTGTCTCCGGGGATTACCCCTGATTCTAAACTTTCTATACAATTAGAGGTATGATTGAACCAGTGCGAGTGGAGGCCGTGTTGGTACTACTCTATTCCCGTCAGTGTTGGGATACCCATTCTAACTACTCTTCCGGGGGCATCCCCGGCGAGGTATATAGGTGGATGAGTGCCGTCAGACCTGATGAAATCCTTTCCTGGATTCCTGCCTGTATTGTGTAAGAAATCATACTAGTCAGATGTTCTGTGTTTAGGACAATGTATAGTTCCAGCGTCTTCGATTCGTCGGGGAGGTACGGTTGTGGTTGAAAAACAAAACCTGTCCTCTGATGTGGATCATTACAACTTTGGCTTGATAATTTTATTAGAACTGTAACTTTCCGGAAATGTCCGCAAAGTAAATGTCTGCGCCGGTCACGAGGAACCCCGAGAGGGGAGGCTAGTCCTTCCTTTACCCGAGGATTTATCCTTTTCCTCTAAGACCTTTTTTCCAGAATCCGCAGTCTTTTAAGCCTGCTGGATTAGACATGAAATACGAACTCATCGCCCTGATTCCTCGGGGTCCTTTCCTAGTTTACTCATACTGTAGGCGTAAGGAGGAAAAAAGACACTGAAACCTACGGAAATACCGCAAACCCAGGAAGAGTGGTCTGAAAACTTAAAGAAGTCGAAAGATTTCAATCCACTCTCCTATGAAAAGGCCTACTTCGGAAGGAGGGGAGGTCCGGCGGGACCGCACCGGAACACACCTCTTACTCTTTGTCTACAGTAGAGCCAACCGGGACATGTCGACGACAATTATCCCGGTCGCCCCAAGCATGACCAAGAGGCAGACGTGAATTCCAGAGCGGTTCGAGCGCCTGATTACCTTGAAGAGCAAACAAATTCCGGGCGTATTACGCCAGAGTGCTTTTGATTATAGGTTATTTAAACTGAAGACTTGCCTCCTCCTTCGGAAATTTTGTCATGACCATTTCATGGGTGTACAGAAAGTGAGCATCTTATCCTTAAACATGTGCTGCTTTCACCTGTGTCCTTATGACTACCTGCCTAAGTCTTACCTGTAGATTTGTTCCCATAGCGATGTTTCATCTTTGTTCATGTGGAACTATCTAACCACCCTTATCAACTATCTAACCACCCTTATCATATCTGAATAGATTGTTAACCTAGAGTGTACTCAAGTGGCATAGAGCAGGAGACATATGATCATTTATAGCCCTATTGGACCGGAGTAGCCAGCGACCGGCGAATGTCTGTCTCCCTGATTCCTTTCAAACACTACAAGTGTGCAGATTCATAGCGGCGCGATCATCGAGACTAAGCCCCGGTAACCTCTTAGTTTGTGAATCACCCGGCACATTAGAACAGGATCTGGTGGAGGAAAATGATAAATTGAAGTCCACTTGTCCCAGTCCTCCAACAATGCATCTGGTCCCCCCCGCCGGGGTCACCCCCCGGCGAGTTAGGAAGAGAGGGAGTCTGTGGTTCTCCTTGGATGCGAACAGATCCACTTGTGGACGGTAAGGCTTCGCAATCATTCTGTCGAAGACAGTAGCGCATAACTCAAACCTAGGCATGATGGATAAAGGGGGCCCCCCCCTTCGCCGGAATCAGCAGCCACCACCCGCCGGTCCTGTAGTCACCGGGAATTCTGGAAATATAACATTTCCAGGAATCAATGCTCATAAGGATAACCTGCGAGGTGTTAATACATCCTACCTTGAGTCCGCCGGAAAATTAGCTATAGTCACTGTAAAGTCAGTGAAAATAGGCTAGCCTAGACAGACCTCGGATGCGGAAATACCCTGAGCCGACCAGGTCAAATGGGATATCTCTATTGGTCTAACTGGTAAGGTGTTTGCCTCACACCCAAGTTTGTGCCCCCACCAGGGCTTGATATTTTCGTGAGGCTATTTCCGCATTTAACGAAGTTTAGGTGTGTTGGTAAAATTGTTCAGATGGTTGAGAGTAAGATCGGAGCTCCATAAATCCTCTTTCAGGTATGGTGTAAAAACCGATTCCTACATCACAACTACTCTAACCTTCCGCCGGACTCGCTGTGAAAAAACATGGGGCTTTTCCGTCTAAGCTGATTGGAACTGCTTACCTATGACAAGTGTCACAGGCCCTTTTTTGACCGTTAGTGTATGATTATCTGCCGCATGACGTATCTTAACACTTGCCCATTTGACTGTGGCGCCGCAGGGCGAGGAAGTCTTTATCGCGTGACAATAGTGGTCAGGGCGAGTTAACTCGGCGGGCCGAGTTCTGAGCTCCCGTAGGAATTCGCACTTCCGCCGGGAGGATTGTGGTTTAGCTAACCACGCCGGGACATTTGGTTATTCCCTACCCGTTTTGAAGACGGGTAACCAGGGCCCTGCTGCACGGGGCCGCCAGAGACAAACAACCAAAATTTTAGAGAGGGGAGGCAAAGCACAGCTCCCTTCTCCAAAACCCACACACAAATACAGGGACGTCTCCCAAACCCCCAAATAACATGCAAAGCACACATGTAAAAAAAACAGGGGCACACATAGGCTTAAATATAAA
>CM064493.1:58368125-58390625 GCA_032716605.1 Paralithodes platypus | reverse complement strand
GAAGATCCTGGGATACGTAGGCGCCTGTTACAATAGTACCCTGGGCGGGTGCCTAGCCCTGAAAGGGGTTGAAATAGGGGAGCTATCCCCCCGCCAAAGGCGGCTTTCTAGGGCCTTTCCTAGCTGTTGCTGAGATGATTGGGTTCTAGTCATGTGGTAATGGGCTGGTCTATCAGAGTGAGAACTGAGCGATCTCTGCCATACCCATAGCTTACTCTGACTGTTCCTTTTACTTATTTATTTTCTAGATCTCAAGTGATGGTGTCTCTTCCGTGGATTGACCTCCCAATCTACCAAGATTGGAAGCCAAAGCGTCACATTTTTCCTTTGCCCCTCAACTTTCTCTTCATAATTGCTAAGGGGCACAGGGCCCTGAGTGGGGCTTTGGTTTCCCAGGCGTTTCCTCACCCTCCTCAGCTCCCCGCCATGGAGTGGCTTCGGTCACCCAGGCTTTATTGTGGTCGGCAGGGAGGGTTCTGTGGGATCGCTCGGTTATGGCCTTGGCCTTGCTTGGGGCCTTGGGGCTGTTCGGCCAGGCAGCTTGGGGAACAACAACAACAATAGTACCCTAATTTACACACTTCCTGCGGACATACCAATGGGACAGCCGTTGCTAGCTAATCTAAACTCTGTTCACTACAACGCAGGTGTATACAAATGAGCAAGGACTCACTAGAAGTGCTGGAACATTGAATGAAGCGAGAGCGATGGCGGCACCCCACTGGCTAGGATGGCCGCGGAAGGAGGAAGGGCGAAGATGGCCGCTAGGGGGCCTGGAGTCGGGGAAGCTAAACGCAAGAAATCCACATATGGAAAGTCATATGATAACAAATATTAAGTTAATTTTTCTTTCTTATTTTTTACGGAGTTTTTTCTGTAGGGTACCCAATCATAATGACGATCTATCTATCTATCTATCTATTGCCGGACGCCTTACTCCCCTTACGAGGGTGGCCATACACAGAATGCCCCCAAGCGGACCTATTCCCTGTGAGAGGGACAACCCGAGCCAGTTTAGTGAAGGACTTACAGGATTGACCACTCAATTTAGGATCCGTCCACCTCCGAGGCCCTCTGTGTATCTTGTTAGCACTATTTTTCTACAGTGGTGTTTGGCTAATCCATCCACTAACCTGCCTTACCCTTAGGTATGCAGTACGGATTTGTATCAGGTTTACTCCCCTAGACAGGTTGCCAACCAAGGCTGACGAGTCCCATCCACCCGGATTTGTATAAGGTTGTCTCCCCTAGATGAGTTGCCGACCAAGGCTAGCGAGTCCCATCCACCCCGATCCTGCATAAGGAAATTACGCGTGCACTTATGAAGAGTACTCCATGATCCTTCCGAGCGGTAGATTCAAAATGCTGACGCGGGATGTTGAATGGAGACTATTATACTAATAGGCAATATTAAATAGGCTACATGTATAAAGCATTCTTATGTCCTGCATCGAATGTTATAATGAGACCTTTTCAGCTTAATGGTAACACGTCAAGTGATGGAAGGGGATGTACGCCGCCATATACCTTACCCCCTGCGCATGCGCGAAAATGTAAGCCTCCCTTGGCCCTGCCCCCCGTTTAAAGCCTTCAAACCGTTACTGCCAGGTCGCTCTGTAGCTCAGTCAGTAGAGCTCTCGCCCGACACCGAGAAATCCAGTGTTCGATCCCACTCGGATTTAGTGTATTTTTATATTTTTATTTTGTTATTTGTGTTATGTTATATTATATTATATTATATTATATTATATTAGGGTTAGGTTAGGTTAGGTTAAGTTAGGTTAATCTAATCTAATATAATATTTGTACATTTTGGGCAGTGGCCGGGGCCGCGCATGTGCAGGGGGTAAGGTATGTGGCGGCGTACAGACCCTCCCTCAAGTGATACAGCCGAGACTGCGGTACGATAACCTTGATGTTATCTACGGCACTGGTGGAATGGGGCGGGGCTTACAGATATTTCTCAATTCAACAGACCGTAGTAAGCTGGGCCATAATTAGGCCTTATAAATAGGGTAGGGTGTGAGAGGGATCTGCCTTGTGTGGGCCAATCGGCTTTCTGCAGACTCACATTTTCTTAATGTCCTTATGTTCTTATGTCTTATTTTAATCATCACCCTTACACACAAAGTTAGATACAATCACGAATTAAGGCTATAACCATATATTTATTGTGCATTTACGTGCATTATGTTTCCTGGCTCCAATCTACAAGGCAGGTAGTGTACGGTATAATAAAGGACTGCTGTATTTATTACCCTTCCGTACTATTGCAGAGCGGTTCTATCTGCAAGGCAGGTAGCGTATAAGAAAGGACCTCTGTATTTAGTAGCCTACCCTTCAGTACCCGACTGGGGTACGGAGCGGTACATACTGACGGCCATACGTGCGGAGTGGCCCATAAGCCCTGCAACTCTGCTTTCAAATAGAAAAAGCATATGATAGAGTAAATAGGGAACTGCTGTGGAAAATAATGGCAAGGAGTGGAATACCAGAAAAGTATATCAGCATCATAACATCGATGTACCAGGGCACAAAGGCGAAGTATGCTCTAGGAAATATAGAAATGGGATGGGTAGAAAGCAAGAGGGGAGTAAGACAGGGGTGTGTACTATCGCCGTTACTATTTGCTCTCTATATGGAAGAAATGACACAGAGGATAAAAAGAGTGGGGGAGGGGATTCAGATAAACAAGGAAAGACTGGGGGTACTCCTATTCGCTGACGATGTAGTCCTGATGGCAGAAACAGGAAGAGGGTTGCAGTCAAGACTGCTAGAGGAAGCAACGAGATTCGGAGAAGAATTGGAAGTCAGATTCAGTAAAGAAAAGAGCCAAGTAATGAAAATGAATGGACAGCTCCAAGAGGACGAGGAATGGACACTAGAAAGAAGCAGAATGAAGAAGACAAGAGAATATAAATACCTGGGGGTATCAATTACAGAGAAAGGGTTTGAAAATGCAAAAAACGAGAAGATTGGGCAAATGCAACAATGGCATGGGAGATTACGGAGCGCGACAAGATTAAGAGCGAATAGCTATGAAATAGTGCGCGGGCTGTGGAAAGGACTAGGAGTACCTGCGATTATGTACGGCATGGAGGCGGTAGAAACGACAGAGGCAGAACCGAGAAAATTAGAAACTGTACAGAATAAAATCGGAAGGACGGGATTGGGGGCAAATAAATACGTAGCACAAGAAGCAATCCGAGGAGAAATTGGGTGGAGTACGTTTGAAGAAAGGATAGAAAAAGCTAAAGGGAAGTACAAAGTGAGGCTAGAGGGGATGGAGGAAAATAGGTGGCCAAAGAAGGTATACAGATGGGCGAGCGAGGGAAGTAAATGGACCAGGGAGTGCAAAAGAAGGCTGGAAAGGATAAATATAATACAGGACCATGTGGGAGGGGAATTTAGAAAACGAAATGGGAGGGATGATTGGGTAATATTGGAAAATGGGAGAGGATGTATCAGAGAGATAGAGAAAGGGATAAAAGAGGAGGGAAGAGGGAAGGGGTAGAAACAAATTTATAAGCCACAGAGAGAAGGAAAAACCAGCTAGAGAACTTTTCTATGATGGGGGATGGGATCTAAATTGCTGTTTAACCTCTGAAGTGCGCATGGGGGTAATTGGAAACGTCCCCCTGTGCTGACGTATTTGAGGTGTTTCCGCCACTAAAATATTCATTGTGCCATTAATAGCATTAATACTTATCCATATGCACCTATTATGGGTTGATTATAAAGGTATTAACCTGAAACAACAATAAAACGAGTGAAAACAGCGTTTGGATGGTCAAAATCGGAGATATAGCCCGCGAGTTGTATAATGTATGGGTGAGGCAATCTGCTTTCCCGCCAATTTCCCCCAAGGCCACTGAGACACAGTCGATCGATACTCTCTCTCTCTCTCTTGCACTCGCTTGCTATCAGTGATGACCACACCCTCCAATCGGATTTCTAATGTTAGCACGAAAATATACCTCAGAATAAGGGAATAACAGGGAAAATAGGTGATAACTGAAGGAGAGGAGGAAAGTGGGGAAGGAGGGGAGGTAGAGGACTGAGATTTTGCATGGCCCAGTGGCCAAAAAAAAAAATAAAAATAAAAAAAAAAATATATAATTTTTTTTTTTTTTTCGATGTCAAAAGTTGATTTTTATTTTCTCTGACTCTTAAGAGTCTCCCCGCAGTGCGCCGGGGGAACTCTTAAGAGTCTCCCCGCAGCTCCCGGGTTAAAGCAAGGACAGGATCCCTAGAGACAAATGAAAGAACAAGGATATGGAACGGGATAGGACCGCACTGTAACCAATGCGAACTAGGAGGAGACCCAATAGTCGAGGACATAGAACACATAGTAACGGAGTGTACAAAATATGAAGAGGAGAGAAACGAGTTGGAGAGATACATGAGGAATAGAGTTGGGGAACTAAGGTGGGAGGAATTAAAGCAGAGAGACGATAGAGGGGTAGGGGCATTGCTGGGGCTAACACAAGATATGGAAACGCAAGACATGGAGATGATGAAGAGGACACTAGAAAAGATATGGAGAAAGAGAAATGGGTAGATGACGGGGGGGGGGGGGGGGGGGGGAGCGGTGGGAGGGATAAGAGGAGGGAAAGTGACAAATGAAGAGATAAAGATGAAGGTGAGAGAGTGGGATACTAAAGTATGGAAGCAAGAAATGGAAGAAAAACCAAGTCTGAAAATGTATAGAGAATGGAGAAGAGATAGGTGGCCAGGAGAATGTGTATGATAGTAGGGAGGCTTCGGTGATCCTGTTTAAATGCAGGAGTAACAACATGAACCTGGGGAACAGACGGAGATTTAGTAACGAGACAACAGAGTGCATCATGTGTGGCTATGAGTATGAGGACCTGAACCACTTTGTGCTGCACTGCCCGGCATACAGCGAAGAGAGGAGGAACAACCCAGCACTGCAGCAGCCCTACCAGGAGGATGAGGAGTGGACTATTGGCCACCTACTATTCAACAGAAATACAACAGAAGAGGCAAAAACAACGGTGTATAGACTTTGGCAAACAAGAAATAAGAAAATAAAGGAATTATTAAGATAAAATAGACCCGGACCCAGACCGCAAGAAGAACCCTACATCAGGGAGTGCCACTTTAAAGGCATTACTCCCGCCAATCAACTGAACTGAAGCGGGCATCACACTGGGCCAAATTCTCGTCATTCTCCAATCTCCAGTCAGTAGCGCTGGCAAATTCTATCACACACACCAAGCGTCCTGGCTGCGTGAGTCTCCGACACAACAATAACAACGTCCGACCTTAGCCTATATTGGTCCGTTTCACCTATACTGTAATGTATAGTAATATGAATTTACATCTACAATTATAATGCAATATGACTCAATCTACACGTTAGTGTAATTTTTTTTAAATTTGAAGCTTATATGAGGACATTTATATTTTGAACTTTTTCGATTCATACCAATCGCCGTGGCGTAGGCTATAGAACAGTGGTTTCACTAAACTGTAGAATAATATGGATTGATTTTGACAAACTTTGTGTAATAGGACCCAATCTATACGTTAATGTTGCTATGTTTTGCGTGTGAAGCTTATATAAGTAGCTATGAGGATTTTTTTTCGCAAAATATAGGCTATAGCCTGACGGAGCCCCTGTCGTTACCTCGGCACTAAACGATCGTTTATATTGTGCTGTTTCACCAATAATTTAGAGTAATATGGATTTATATCGACAATTATATTTCAATATGACTCAATCTACAAGTTTGCGTGATTATGTTTTATATTTGGAGCATATATGAGGAAAATTTTGAACTTTTCGGAGGTTGTAGGATGCTTGGTAGGCTATAATCCTGTGTATGCAGGTAGACAGCCTGTATTTATCTCAATAATTTGGTAATGTTACAATATATTTTTACATTTTACATTCATAAATAGTCCACTAATATACTAGGTTAGGTTTGGCTAGGTTAAATATATTGTTCAATGATTCTTAGTATATAGGCATCTGAAAAACAGTTCCTCCTGCTACACAACTGAATGTTTTTTTGTTTCATACCAATCGCCGTGGCGTAGGTATAGGAATTGGTTATTTAGCTGCAAGTGGTTTATTTTAGCATTAATTCACTTAGTTTATGTCTATCCGCTGCCCTTCTCACAATCAAAACACACAATTATGTAGCAAAATATATATTTCGACGTCATATACTTGAGATATCAATGAGATTAAATGCGAGCTGTAAAGAGGCTGACAATCTACCTCCATCAAAAAATGGAGCTTCCCTTCTTCTTCTTCTTCTTTTGAACCCGCCCGCAGACCGTGCAGATCCACAGGGCTGACCTTTAAATCGGTACTGGCTCAGAAACGTTAGTAGGAGGGAAAGTTTAGAGTAGAAGGATAGTTTAAGGGACATTTTTTTTTTTTTTTTTATTAACCCACCCTTCACTTCCTCCCCCCCCTCCCTACCAATTTCTCTTCCTCCAGCATCTTCTTCACCATCTCCATGTCTTGTGTTTCCATCTCCTGTGTTAACCCCAACAGCGCCCCTACCCCTCTATCGTCTCTCTGCTTTATCTCCTCCCACCCCCTCTCCCCAACTCTATTCCCACCCAGTGCGGGAAGCATCCTAGTTCCATCAAATGGTGAGATTTGTGCTGGAGACTGGCGGTAGCTCCATTTTTTGCTGAAGAATGACGAGAATTGGCCCAGTGTGATACCCCCTTGAGGACGTGATAGGTAGGTCTAAAAAACTGTCCCTAGTAGGCTACTATCCTTCTACTCTAAACTTTCCCTCTTACTAACGTTTCTGAGCCAGTACCAATACAAAGGTCAGCCCTGTGGACCTGCGCGGTCTGCGGGCGGGTTCAAGAGAAGAAGAAGAAGACAGCATAACGAGATCAATTAGTTTTATATTGATATTTGTTACATTCCATGTTCATTGGATACATAAAATCTGCATTACTATATGACTGAAAAGAATGTGTATAGCGTTTATATTTATAATGAAAACTTTGAAAAATAATTTAAGCCAGTATATGCTAGCTCGATAAGCAGAATCACAGATGGACACTTGACGTGGTAGTGTATGGATGAATTGTACCAGTGGTTCCAGGGGCCCCCAGACATGTGTTTTAGGTATTACCGAGCTTCATAATAATATGTACAGTACCGTAAACCGCACAATTTACAGTACCACAACCTATAACCGTCTGAGCTACCATGATAATATAACGTTTGAGAGTAGAGTGGCTTCCCGTGCATCCCGATATTTTCTGCTAGGCTAGGCTAGTTATGATAGATTAGACTAGAGCAGTGATTGTCATTGGCTACCTACCGATGCAAATCGCTGCACGATTTGTGGAGTGTGTTGGTGATATTTTTAGATAATTGTAAAATAAAGGAGTGGGTAGTGTGTGACCGCGGCGGTGTAGCCTAGAATTATTGTCATTTTGGCGGAGGGGGTGTGGTCCGTTCACGAGTTTTCCATTTTCCTTGTGTAGGCTACTGTAACGTTATTGGTTACGAAGACAAGGCTACTCGGCTAGGCCTAACCGTTATTGCACTTGCAATGTCAAAATTGGGTAGCCTATAATTCTAGCGGTGGCTCCGGTAAATCTACAGTTATATTACCCCTCCCCCACTACCCCCCACCACCTCCCCCCTTCAAAACACGCCTTTTAGCGTATTTTTGGATGGTTCAGCAGATGCGGAAACTGGAAAAAAACTTATTTTGATAACAAATTATCACCAACCAGATACAAGTTTTTCAGGTAATTTGTTGTAGGCTAGTTTTTAATATTTTCTTTGATATACAATGTTGTTTAATACCAAGGACCGTCGCATTTTAGTATTTTTAACATTAGCCTACCTTAACCTAACCTAACCGAAAAGTAACCTGTCTCCGCGACGGTCTAAACTCCCCCTCATGCAGGGTGTAAAATGAGGCTGATTATCGTAATGCTACTCAACTTCGCTTTACAATTAATACTACCCATAACAGAAAATATTCGTTCGTTGAATTGACAGTTGATTAATCGATAGGCTAATCAATTTCTCAGATAAGATTATCTGAAAAGACTGAATAGTATTAACTCAAAATATAATTAGGCTAGGCCTGACTGACAGTTACAAAGTACGGTATTATTGCCATTTTGGTTCCATAGCCGGCAAGATGGCACCATCATGGCAGCCAATTGTCTAAATGGCCACCATCCCATCTAGACCTATTCTTCGATAAATTTGAAATCTGCACACTTAGCCTAGGCGCTCGCCATTCGTCCGCGCTTTAATGCTACTGGATTCAGGAAAATAGTGCTACTCAACTCAGAGTTATTTGCTTTGACACCCTGCCCTCACGTTCCCTGTTTATGGGTGCGCGACGGTCTAAACCCTGCTCACGTTCCCTGTTTATGGGTTTGCGAAGGTTTGTAATACTTCAATGTATCTATTTCAAGTCAAATATACATTTCCGCGCATCATCAAACCATACTAAGTCTACTACTAATAATATTAACCCATTAGTACCAACAGAATAGCGACAAAATAGGGGTAGTATAACTGTAGATTTATCGTGGCTCCAACTAGATTTTGGCATTAAAACTATTTCAGTTCATCTGCTTAGGCTATCTGGAAAATATCAAGGAAACCGGCCACAAATTTTCCTGGAAATTTGGAAGTCACCCATCGAATGAACATAACCTATAGGCCTAGCCTACATCACATATTAATATAGCCTAGCCTGTTTCAACTTTCGGAAAAAACTTTTTCCCCATTATCCAACAATCTTAAGATACGGCCCCCGATAGTGGGGACGGCTATGAAGTACAGGGAAATTGAGGGGTAAAAGACGAAAATAAGGGGTAATATTAGCCTAACCTAACCTAGTATATTAGGTGGGGGGCTGCCGCCCCCACACCCCCGCTGGTTTGGTATGTAATTAATAAAAGGTTGACGGTCGCCAAAAAAAACTCAATATTTACGAGTCGCACCACAGCTGGGATCTCATTTCTAATGGTAGTTTTGGGTTCCTATCATTCTATGCTTCATTGCTAGGCCTTTATACTTTTTATCCACAGGATTTTTTTTTTTTTTCTTGTTTTTTTTTTTTTGCATTAGCCTAGGCCTAACCTAGCCTAACCAAGAAACCTAACCTAAATGTATTTGGGGGTAATTAGGTTAGGTTAGGTTTTTTGGTTAGGTTAATGCTAGCCTAAAAAAAAAAAAAATCTAAGCCAAGAAAAAAACAAATTCCTGTGGATAAAAAGTATATAGCAATGAAGCATAGAATGATAGGAACCCAAAACTACCATTAGAAATGATATCCCAGCTGTGGTGCGACTCGTAAATATTGACCAAAAAAACTTTAATGAAGTCTACGGTGTTTACATAAGAACATAAGAAAATGGGAGTCTGCAAAAAGCCGATCGGCCCATACAAGGCAGATCCCTGTCACACCCAACCCCAATTACAAGGCCCAATTATAGGCCCAACTCACTAATAACTTGAGTACTGACCCCACCAAAACGGTCGGAGATTAACACAAGATAACGGGGGTCTGCTGAGCGCCGATTGGCCTACACCTGGTAGATCCCCCTCACACCCATGCAACCCATCTCGTCCATATGCCTATCTAATTTTATCTTAAAGCTCCCTATCGTTCTTGATCCCACTATATCACTTGGTAGCCTATTCCACCCATCTACAACTCTGTTACCAAACCAATATTTGCCTATATCTTTTCTGAAACGAAATTTATCTAATTTATAACCATTTGTTCGAGTTCTTTCGCTATCACTGAGCTTCAGTACATTTTTCATGTCTCCTTTATTTACCCCACTGAACCACTTGAACACTTCTATCATATCCCCTCTAACTCTGCGCCTTTCTAACGGATGTAAGCCTAATTTGTTCAACCTTTCTTCATATGGTAGATTTCTAATATTATAAGAACATAAGAACATAAGAAAATGGGAGTCTGCAGAAAGTCGATTGGCCTAAGCAAGGCAGATCCCTGTCCCACACAACCCCAATTCAATTACAAAGTCCAATTATAGGCTCAACACTCTAATACCCTGAGGATCATCTTACCAAAACGGTCGGAGATTAACGCAGGATTATGGGGGTCTGCAGAGCGCTGATTGGCCCAACCCGGCTGATCCCCCTTCACACCCAACCCTTCTCGTCCATATGCTTATCCAATTTTATCTTAAAGCTCCCTACAGTTTTAGATCCCACTATAGCACTTGGTAGTCCATTCCACCTATCTACAACTCTGTTACCAAACCAATATTTGCCTATATCTTTTCTGAAACAAAATTTATCTAATTTGAAACCATTGGTACGAGTTCTTTCGCTATCACTTAGCTTTAGTACATTTGTCATGTCCCCTTTGTTAATCCCACTAACCCACTTGAACACCTCTATCATATTTTCTCTAACGAATGTAAACCTAATTTCTTCAACCTTTCTTCATACGGAAGATTTCTAATATTATGGATAATTTTTGTCATTCTACGCTGTACTCTCTCCAATGAATCTATGTCCATTCTGTAATAAGGACACCAAAATTGGATAGCATAATCCATATGGGGTCTCACTAATGACAAGTAAAGTTTTAAGATAACATCAGCAGTTCTTTTACTCACACTCCTAGAGATGAACCCGAGAATCCTGTTTGCCTTATTACGTACGCTTATACACTGTTTTCTAGGTTTCAAATCGTTACTAACAAACACACCCAAATCTTTCTCGCAGTCTGAGTTTTCTAATTCAGCATTAGCTAGTTTATATTTTGCATTAGTATTCGTCTTCCCTATCTTTAATACCCGTCTTCCCTATCTTTAATACCTTGCATTTGTCAATGTTAAAATTCATCTGCCACTTTACTGACCATTCGTGTAAGGTATCTAGATCCCTTTGGAGGCACTCTATGTCGCTATCTGAATCTATTGGTCTCCCTATTTTGGTATCGTCTGCGAATTTACTTATCCTACTAGTTATACCTAAATCAAGGTAATTTATGTACAAGTATATGATAAATAACAGAGGACCCAATACAGATCCCTGGGGGACACCACTCTTGACTGATCCCCACTCTGACTTAGTACCATTTATGCTGACTCTCTGCTTCCTACCAATTAGCCATGACCTAATCCATCCTAACAACGCCCCACCTATTCCATGCGCCTCAACCTTTCTCATCAATCTCTCATGAGGGACTCTGTCGAAAGCTTTACTAAAATCTAAATACTGTCTATAATATCATATGATTTGTCATTATCTACTGCTTCATATACCTCTGAGAAAAAGCTAAGCAAATTAGTAAGGCAAGAACGTCCCTGAGTGAATCCATACTGAGAAGAATTGATTAAGTTAAATGTTTCTCAGTGGTTTCTCATTTTCCTAGCAATAATTGACTCTAGTAGCTTTCCTATGATTGAAGTGAGACTAATGGGACGATAATTTGATGCTATGGATTTATCACCTTTTTGGAAGATCGGAACTACATTTGCAAGCTTCCAAGCTTCTGGAACTATACCTGTTTCTAATGACTTGTTAAAGAGAAATGTTACTGGGTAACTTAACTCATCTCTGCATTCTTTTAATACTCTAGCATATACCTCATCAGGACCAAGTGATTTCTGAGGCTTCAGTCTGTCAATTTCCTTAAGCACATCATTTCTACTTATAGTAACCGTACTTAACCTATTTTCTATACTATCGCTATATACCTTACTGACTTCTGGAATCTGTGCCAAATTTTCATTAGTGAAAACGGATAGAAACTGACTATTTAATGTACTGCACATTTCTAAATAATTTTCTGTCATTTCTCCTATCGAAGTTTTAAGGGGGCCTATTACCGGTACATTTCTAACTTTAGATTTATATAGTTGGTAAAAAGCTTTAGGGTTATTTTTTGAGTCGTTGGCTATCCTTATTTCATAATTTCTTTTTGCTGTCCTAATTTCCTTTTTGACCTGTCTTGACAGAGTCTGATAGTAAATAAGTAGGTGAGTTTCGCCTTTCTTAATTTTTCTATATATTCCTTTCCTTTTTCCTATAAGATCTATTAGTTTATTATTCATCCATTTTGGTTGGTTCTGTATCGATCTAAATCTTTTGGGGATATAT
This sequence comes from Paralithodes platypus, assembly GCA_032716605.1. Classification (NCBI taxonomy): domain Eukaryota; kingdom Metazoa; phylum Arthropoda; class Malacostraca; order Decapoda; family Lithodidae; genus Paralithodes; species Paralithodes platypus. Next base: position 58,378,501 of record CM064493.1, on the reverse strand, counting down.
TTATTTTGCGCATTGTGAAGTGAAGAAATAAACTTCATATGTAGCTGTCAAGCTTAACTCTGGCTTATCCTGACTTAATTGTTTAACAATAGGATCCACCCTTAACCCTCTCACCACGGAAGGGCTCTTGAACGCCCATAAAAAAGCATATAACAGGTACCCGGATGGTCTCTTGAACGCCCAGTGGTTGAAAGCCTGTGAGCTTCGTGTGCGAGGCGTCGGTCCGACGCATGTAAACAACAGCCGGCTGGACCGTCGCCCCGCATCTCCGGCCACAAGAAGGAGAGCGTCGCTTGTTCGTGTGTGCCTGTATGTTGTTGTTAAGTATCGAAAAGTGGTGTAAAGTGGCTGTTTTGGCCATAAAGTTATCTCCAATGAAATCATCATCACAGCTCAACCAGTTGACTTAGAGAGCTCTACTTAATGCCATTCTACAGGTAAATAACACAGCTACGCTTGGGGATGCGCGGGAATGCGGGAAGCAGTCTGATTAACGAATATACGGTAGCCTAGCCTAGACGTTTTTCGGCCAAAACACCCGGGTTTCGAGGAATATATATATAATACATAGCCGGGGCTGGAGGGTTAAGGCTCTTCTTATCCCACCATAATCGGCTTTTCTGAAATCTGGAATAAGTGACGGATTCTCTTTAGCATTTCCTGTCCATTGTATATTAACCCTTGTCTAGCGGGGTGTTTTGGGCTCATTTGGGCATATTCAGGCCCTCCTGCATGATAAATCAAGCATCTGCATGAAAAAAAAATTATTTAGCAAAAAACTAGGCGCTAAAAGCTTCAAAATGAGACCAGAACGAGCTACGTAGCACTCGTGGTTCTCTTGCAGTGCCACGAACATGGGAGTTTAGCATATATCGGTATATTTTTCCCAGCTATGCTCACTACTGGCTACACTGCCGGCCTCTCAAGAACACAGGGAACCTGAGTTAATGGGCGGCGGAAAGCCCTGGGAGTCGGCTGTCTGGCCCGCTGTGCTCCCGGGCATTTGCACTCGATTTTAACCCTTTAAAACCCTTAATAATGCTCCTAACTTGCTGCAAATTGGTGCACGACTTAAGTCGAGCGCCGCCAATAAGGGGTTAAAATAAATAGATTTGTGATCACTATTTCCTAGTTGGTCCCCTATTTCAAAATTATTTATCATATGTTCATTATTACTGAGAACTAAATCAAGGATATTATTACCTCTAGTCGGCGAGTCAATGAATTGAAATAAAAAACTATCTTGTACCGCCTCAATAAACTCCTCAGAATCTGAGTCGCCGATCTGATGCTGCCAATCTATCTTCGGAAAATTAAAATCCCCCATAATGCACACATTGCTAAACCTTGATGCTATTTTCACTTCTTGCCATAAAGATTTACCTTAATTTCTACCCATATTTGGTGGTCTATAAATTACTCCAATAACTATGGTCTCGCTACCGGTACCTTCGCTAACCTCTACCCAAAACTTTCCAAACGGAGTCCCACAAGGATCCGTCCTATCGCCCGCACTCTTCAATCTGTACATGCACGATATAACTACACCCAATACGCCCCAAATAAACTTAGCCTCCTATGCAGATGACATAACAATCACATGCACACACCATGACCCAAAAAGAGCAACAGATCTCCTTCAACCCTATCTCAACACACTACATGGCTGGTGCACTACAAACAGACTTAATCTAGCCCCAGCCAAATCCACCGCAACCCTGCTCACAAGTTGGACAGGAGAACACGAATACATCCCTCAACTCACCATAAACAACACACCCCTAACACATACACACACACCCAAAATCCTAGGAGTAACATATGATACTCATATGACATTCAAACAGCACACCACAAACATTAAAAAGAAACTGACACCCAGACTTAACGCCCTCAGGTCACTTGCTCACACAAAATTTGGACACAACAAAGAAACTACCACCACAGTATATAAACAATACATAAGATCAGTGATGGAATACGCAAGCCCAGCCTGGGCTTCTAACCTAGCTGAAACACATCATAAGACCTTACAGACTATTCAAAACAAAGCCCTGAAGATCATTACAGGCTGCACAGCTGCTGCACCATCAGATCACCTACATCAAGAAACCAAAATCCTCAAAGTCAAAGACCATCTGGACATGAGAGGCACTCAATTCCTGGCAGCAGCCTCCACGAACCAAGACCACCCACTAAACTACATGGCAACACACCCACAGACACCAAGAAATATCAAAACAACACCCAGCACACGGTATCACACACAATTATTGTCCTCTCTCCCTCCCTGCCCACCCGAACCAACTTCCAGAAGCACATCCATACTCATATCTCTCACCGATCCATCCACTCACTCACAGACAACACGCAGCTGCATGCACGACCTCCCGAAATCCATCCTTCCGAATCCTCCCTTCCTCGCGAGGACAGAGTCCACCTGGCCAGGCTGAGATGCGGACACCATCCAGCTCTCCTGAGCTATCAGAAGAGACTGGATGACTCCGTTGTCGACGCCTGCCCGGGATGTAACACAGCACTCCATACCATTAAACACATCATAGAAGACTGCATTTCACACAACCACTTATGCCAACAACACAATCTACACTCAATGAGAGCTCTGTGGGAAAGCCCGATCGTGGCCATGGCCTTTCTCAGGGACTCGGGGCTGTTCGGCCAGGCAGCTTAGGGAACAACAACAACAACAACAACCTCTACCCAAACACTTTCGTTATCATTATTTAGCCTAATACCTGATTTAGTACAGCATTTTAATGAACTCCTGACAAACACTGCTATACCGCCGCCCCTCCTACTTGTTCGGTCATATTTAAACAAACTATATCCTGGTATATCAAATTCTGCTAAAAAATGCTTGGATTCTGTATTAATCCATGTTTCAGTAAGCGCTATTATGTCTATATTTTCACTGCTAACAAGTGCTCTAAGTTCGTCCATTTTATTACATAAACTCCTACAGTTAGTGTAATATAATCTCAATGTATTTCTTTTACTGGTGTCTGGTGGACCTTCTTTTCTTCTATTAGTATCTATTTGACTGTTGTTATTATCTTGTACTAAGGTAGATATTGTACCACTATTTATATGACTAACTTCTATTACTGCATTGTCACCTATTGTTTCACTGTTATTAATAACATCTAATTTCCTTTCCTGACTATTTTTTCTATCACCTAATTTATTTTGTTTTCTTTTGATGGGGCATTTCCAATTTAAAACCCCACCTCAACTGCTCTATCAACTAACTTTCCTAGCATCCCTATCCTTTTCCTACTTAAATGCACCCCGTCCCTTGCATACAAGCTATCGTTACCGTAGTAGAGGCTCCAGTTGTCTATGAATGGTAATGACAACTCTTTGCACAGCTTTGCCAGCCAGCAATTAAAACCAATTGCTCTGGACAACCATTCAAGTCTGACGCCTCTTCTTGGCAAGATAGAGCAAGCAATGGGAATCCCACCCTTCATCCTAATCTTATCTAAGGCTACCCTATACAACTTACGCAGTTCAACACTGGTAAGCTTTCCCACGTCATTGCTACCTGCACTAAGTACGACTATGGGTTTATCTCCAAAGTCGTCAATGACGAAATTACTCCGCAATCTTCAGTTTTGGCTGTGGATAACAGGAGGTAAATATTAACTTTTTCGGTATTTATCAAGGAAACCGGCCACAAATTTTCCTGGAAATTTGGAAGTCGCCCATTAAATGAACATAACCTATACATCATATTAATATATGTTTCAACTTTCGGAAAAACCGTTTTCAATTATTTTGAAAAAGTTAATTCTGTATTTACCTCCTGTTATCCACAGCCAAAACTGAAGATTGCGGAGTAAATACCGTAGACTTCATTCAATATTTTTTTGGCGACCGTCAACCTTTTATTAATTACATACCAAACCAGCGGGGGTGTGGGGGCAGCAGCCCCCACCTAATATACTAGGTTAGGTAAGGTTGTTAGGTTAGGCTAATTATTTCATAAATGTTTATACATATTTTAATAATGCATCACTTAGCTCTACTCCCACTAGTTCTGTATATTTTGATAGAACTAAACTTAAAGATGCCCTTTAATTCCTCCTTTTCAATACTTATGTTAGATTCGGGCCTTACATTTTCAAACAAATATTAGGAATTCCTATGGGTGGAAATGCTAGCCCTTTAATTGCAGATTTATTCTTGCTTGCTTTAGAATTTAAATATATAAAAGACTTAGTTGACAGTAGCAAGAAAAATATAATCCCAGAAAAATTAGCACTTGCTAAATTGTTAAGTAATAATAGTAGATATATTGATGATATTCTCGTTTGCAATTTGTTAAGTTTTAATCAAGTTGCTAAACTTATTTACCCTAATTCTATTCCCCTCACACAATGTAACGTAAATTATAAAGTTGAAAATTTCTTGATATAAATATAGAGATTGTTAATGAACAGTGCATACTTAAAGTATATCACAAAGTTGATGAATTTAATTTTAACGTAATAAACTTTCCTTTCCCTAGTAGTAATATCGATAGTAAAATAACTTATAATTGTTTTTATTCCCAGTTAATAAGATTTTGTAAAATTTGCACTAAAGTAGATGACTTTTGGACTAGAGCTAGGTTACTATACAGACTCTTAGTGGACAGAGGTTTTGAGGCAAGTAAATTGTTCCATAAATTTAATCTTTTTAGGGTCAATTATTGTGACTGTATTCTAAAATTTGACATCAATAATTTTAATCAAGCATTTTTAACTTGAAGTTTCTTGTATAACCTCTGCTTACTTTTTGTCTGTATTTATTATTTTTTGTCTGTATTTATTGTTTATCTTTTTCTATTACTAATAATAATATTGATGATTTTTTAAATTGATTGTTCTTGTTAACCCGGGAACTGCGGGAAGACTCTTAAGAGTTCCCCCGGCGGACTGCGGGAAGACTCTTAAGAGTCAGAAAAAAAATCAACTTTAACCCTCCAGCCCCGGCTATGTATTATATATATATTCCTCGAAACCCGGGTGTTTTGGCCGAAAAACGTCTAGGCTAGGCTACCGTATATTCGTTAATCAGACTGCTTCCCGCATTCCTGCGTATCCCCAAGCGTAGCTGTGTTATTTACCTGTAGAATGGCATTAAGTAGAGCTCTCTAAGTCAACTGGTTGAGCTGTGATGATGATTTCATTGGAGATAACTTTATGGCCAAAACAGCCACTTTACACCACTTTTCGATACTTAACAACAACATACAGGCACACACGAACAAGCGACGCTCTCCTTCTTGTGGCCGGAGATGCGGGGCGTCGGTCCAGCCGGCTGTTGTTTACATGCGTCGGACCGACGCCTCGCACACGAAGCTCACAGGCTTTCAACCACTGGGCGTTCAAGAGGCCTTCCGGGTACCTGTTATATGCTTTTTTATGGGCGTTCAAGAGCCCTTCCGTGGTGAGAGGGTTAAACATCGGATTTTTTTTTTTTTTTTTTTTTTTTTTTGCCCCTGGGCCATGCAAAATATCACTCCTCTACCTCCCCTCCTTCCCCACTTTCCTCCCCTCCTTCAGTTATCACCTATTTTCCCTGTTATTCCCTTATTCTGAGGTATATTTTCGTGCTAACATTAGCGACTTGCAAGCAGGGCACTGTCATCACTGTTAGCAAGCGAGTGCAAGAGAGAGAGAGAGAGAGAGAGTATCGATCGACAGTGTCTCTCCAGCCTTGGGGAAAATTGGCGGGAAAGGAGGTTGCCTCACCCATACATTATGTAACTCCCGCCCTGTATCGCCGATTTTGACCATCCAAACGCTGTTTTCACTTGTTTTATTGTTGTAACAGGTTAATACCTTTATAATCAACCTATAATAGGCACATATGGATAAGTATTAATGCTATTTATGGTAAAGTGAATATTTTAGTGATGGAAACAGCTCAAATACATGCACACAGGCAGAGGTGTCTAATTACCCCCATGCACACTTCAGAGGTTAAAAGAGTACTCTTTGTTTAAATCTGTTTTTACTTCATATTTTGCAATTATTTGTCTTTATATTATATGTATTCATTGTCGATAGTATCAATTGCTTGCTTTTGCGATTTCCTTAGTTTATTTGTGCGATAAATGTAGGTTATTTGTAGGGTAGTTATTGATAGGGGTCACTTGAGGCATGCTATGCTTACAGGTACCTACCCGATAGCACTATCGTTAGTGAGTGCTGTACTGTATTTTATATATTATTTTGTAATAGTATAGATATCTTATCAATATTTGTATTTTGTACTATTGTTAATGTCTTATTCTTGCTTGCTTTAGAATTTAAATATATAAGACTTAGTTGACAGTAGCAAGAAAAATAAAATCCCAGAAAAATTAGCACTTGCTAAATTGTTAAGTAATAATAGTAGATATATTGATGATATTCTCGTTTGCAATTTGTTAAATTTTAATCAAGTTGCTAAACTTATTTACCCTAATTCTATTCCCCTCACACAATGTAACGTAAATTATAAAGTTGAAAATATATAGAGATTGTTAATGAACAGTGCATACTTAACCCTCCAGCCCCGGCTACGCATTACATAAATATTCCCCGAAACCCGGGTGTTTTGGCCGAAAAACGTCTAGGCTAGGCTACCGTATATTTGTTATTCTGACTACTTCCCGCATCCCCAAGCGTAGCTGTGTTATTTACCTGTAGAATGGCGTTAAGTAGAGCTCTCTAAGTCAACTGGTTGAGTTGTGATGATGATTTCATTGGAGATAACTTTATGGCCAAAACAGCCACTTTACACTACTTTTCGATACTTAACAACAACATACAGGCACACACGAACAAGCGACGCTCTCCTTCTTGTGGCCGGAGATGCGGGGCGTCGGTCCAGCCGGCTGTTGTTTACATGCGTCGGACCGACGCCTCGCACACCAAGCTCACAGGCTTTGACCTCATGGGTGTTTAACCCTTCAACCCCGGGTGGTACACGTGTGTACCATTATGTTTTGACCCGAGGAACCCGGGTGGTACAACATTGTACCATTGCTTGCGTATGTGCTTTCGAATGGCGCGCGTAAACATTCCGTTCCGTGGTCGCTAGGCGACGCCACCAGACACCATGTACGCCACCAAAACAGTCTCTACCCTGCCGCCATCATGGATACTAGCCCAAAAAGTGATTCCCCTGTGTCCGATTCCATGCTCCCTTCGACGCCTGCCCATGTTCGTCGCGCCCTAACGCAAAGGCACGTACAAGATGCGTTGACTCCCGGAGGTATTGAAATAGCTTTGAGGAGTTATGAACGTGGTGAAGGACAAAATAGTGTTGATGACTTGGGCAGTGATAGCTCCGAGTCTTATCAGTCTCACTATAGTGAAAATTTAGACGATCTAGACGAAATTCATCAAAGAGACGCGCAATTTGTTGGATTTGAGCATGACGATGAAAGTGATGATAGTACTGAACATGATATAGTTGTGCAAGGTGATGACAGTGTAGTGAGAGTGAGCGAATGGGACAGCACTAGGTCGACTGCCAAGTTTAGGTTGAGTGACACGACACCTAGCCCTTCGCCAGCTAAATCCCCATTCAAGATACGCTTTTATAAGAAGCAAGTTCTTGAAAAGGTGGCCGCGGCAGCCAGGAAAGAGGCCCTAAAACTTGGTGAGGGAGCAGTGCGTGAGGGTGCCAGTGAGGCTCAGCGTGAGGGTGAGGTTGACCCGCCATTGTCTTCCTTATCTACCCACGCCACCCAAGTTGCCCCAGGCGCCCGCCATTCTTCCCCACCACCACCAGCACTGCCTAGGGTTGAGGACCCCCCACTTTCGGCCTATTTACCCCCTATTTCCCCCGAGAGGAGACATACTACTACAGAAAAGGGAAAAGGGAGAAAATATGTGAAAAAAGGAGCTACAAGTAGGCGCTCTTTGTTCGAGGCTCCCGCGGCTTCCACCCCTGCCGGTCCCAGCCATACGCCCCCGCATGTTTCCCCAGGGTCCACCCCACCTCTCCAGCCTACAACAGAGGTTCCTGACGATGTTTTTGACCTCGCATCCATACCTGCACCTACAGACACTGAACCAGTGCTGTCTACGAATCGTCGTAGGCCAAGGAGCCCCGAACCTCTGCATGAAGATGACAGAGCCTCACCTGCCACTCCTTCCCCACCTCGCCGACCTACACGCCGCCCACGCATCATTCGTTCCCCGCGAGATTATGAGGGGGGGTCTGAAGATGAAGGGCACCTCACAGATGACTCTGGCCATGATTACCTGGGTCCACCGTCAGGGCAAGATGACGGCTCTGACGACAACGACGATGACTTTATGGACATCGACGACCCTCAACCCAGACGCTTTGGCCCAGGGCCGTCGTGCTCCTGGCCGCCGGGCTGGGCCTGGGCGCCGTCGCACTCCTGGCCGCCCTAGGGTGCGCGCCGCCAAAGTTCGTGGGCGTGCTGCCCCAGCTGCAGCTCCTCGTCAGCGTCGCCAGCAGGACCCATTTTATATTTTCAACTGGCAGGATGTGGCTGCTGATGAAGTGAATGACCCTGATGTAACCCCTTTTGATGAGGTACAGGAGGGTTCAGGAGTTACCCCAAGTTTTCCCGCAGGCCCCAATGCTCCACCACATGAGCTTTTTGAGGCATTTTTTGATAAGGAGGTTACTGAGTTTGTCATAGAAGAGACAAACAAGCACCACCAAATCCAGGTGAACTTTTTTGGCAAGGTGACCAAGGGCCACATGAAGCGGTGGACCCCAGTGACTCATCCCGAGTTCATGGTGTTCCTGGCAATCACCATGCTAATGCCTCATGTAAAGAAGCACAGGTTGGCTGACTATTGGATCACCAAAGATCTGATATCCACCCCTGCCTTCGGGAAATACATCTCTCGGGACCGGTACCTCGACATCCTCGGAGCGCTCCATCTTGTCACCAACACCGACATGCATCTCTCTGACAAGCTGTGGAAGATTAGGACGTTGTACGAGATGATGCGAGAACGTTTCACGTCATACTTCACGCCCTTCTGCAACGTCTGTATTGACGAGTCTCTTGTGCTGTTCCGGGGAAAGCTGAGCTTCAGGCAGTACATCCCCTCAAAGAGACATCGCTTTGGTATAAAGTTCTTTGTGCTGTGCGATTGCCAAACTGGCTATGTCCTGGACTTCCTGGTCTACAGCGGGAAGGAAGGGGACGTGGAAATAGACCCCCTCATTGGCTTTGGCGGAGCAGTGGTTCAAGCCATGATGAACCGGTACTTCGAGAAGAATCACGTCCTCTACACGGACAACTACTACACGTCCCCCACTCTCTCAAAGTACCTCCATCAGCGCAAGACGGGGACTGTAGGCACAGTTAGAGCGAAAAGGAAGGGCATACCAACTTTCCCTCCTAAAACCAAGAAAGGCGATGTCTTCAAGAAGAAGTCGGGACCCATTCTGGCTATTCACTGGCACGACCAGCGGAAGGTCAACCTCCTGAGCACCGTCCACAAGGGGGAAATGGTTGAGACTGGCAAGGTGGATCGCCGCACCCAAGTCAGGGTGACCAAGCCCGATGCTGTAATGGACTACAACATAAATATGAGGCTGGTGGACAAGTCCGACATGCAGATAGGCTTCATCGACTGTCTGCGTACCTCGTGCAGATGGTACAAAAAGTTCTTTCTGCACATGGTGGACATGTCAATGCTGAATGCCTACAATATCTACAGGCTTCGGAATCCGCGCACACCCAGGAAGTTCAGTAGCCTGCGGAGGTTCCAAAAACAGGTGTTGGTGGAGCTCCTGGACAGGTATGCTACGCCACAGAGGGCAGTGGCACAACCTGGGCGCCCCGTTCAGGACCGTATGCAGTGTGCACAGTATCTAAATGTGAACAAGCTTGGTTACATGCCTCTGGAACGAGATGGAGTCACCATTAGCAGAAGGCGGTGCCATGTCTGCTGGAACAGCCAGGTGAGGCCGAGGAAGCAGAAAAAGACCACCATGCAGTGTGTGGAGTGCCAGCTGTCACTATGTGCTATACCGTGCTTTGCTGAATACCACACCAAGCAGGAGTACTAACTAATAATCATAGTGAAAGTACCAAAGACTGACAATATGTATGTATATAGGCAACAAGTGGAAATAAAACAATGTATTGTGATAAAAAAGGCATGTATTATGAAAACATATATAAATAAGTGAAAAAAGACACAATAAATTGTATATAAAATGTTTACAAAGCATATAACTAAGTGAAAGTGACACATGACATAATATTAGATGGCCAAAGTATAATAAACACCTGTGATAACGAATAATCAGTGCCTAATATAACAATAACCTACCTCAATTACTAATAAAATGTACCGTATCAAGTGAAAATGAGCATT